>DWPC01000166.1:0-12331 GCA_018251435.1 Oarisma aurantiaca
ACAAATAGATATACTGTTAAGTTATATGTGAAAATTTGTAAATGGCTCTCATTCAGTATTCTCTTAAGTTATTTAGTATGTAAGTTAGCTGTAAATTTTCCAAATAAAACAAAATAAAATAAAATAAAATAAATTCCTTTCCTTACCATATAACCATAGATATGTCCTCCTTTAAACATTAAGGCCTGCAACAGGAACCTTATCACAGCCAGAACAGGTACAAATAGCGTAAAAAACAGCTGTACAGTAAACAGGGGCGACGATCTGACGTCAACTACTTCAGTAGCATACCTGAAAAGGGTAAATAAGAATCGCATGATTTTATCTTATACATACAGGAATATGTACCTATATGTTTACCTAACTTGAAATCATGTTTGATGCCATGTCATAACATACCTCGAAAAGGACCAGTTAGTTATGTTTAAATTTAAAAACATACAAATTTAAGTTTATTGTTACTTAATTTGGAAATCACTAATCTTTGATTATATCATGTTATATAAAAATTCTCACTCCTTTGAATGGGATCTACTTTGGCGTTAGTACTTATATAAAGCAATAAAGTTGTAAGTAAAAAATTAAGTCTGCCACATGCTTAGGCTTATGCCATCCTTTCAATGTGTGCTGGCTCATTTGAATTTATTCAACTTTCCTTACTTCCAATCCTTTTAATTGATTAAAGTAATCTATTACGAGATAAATCATAAAAGTTGTGAAAGTATTTATGGTCAATTTATTTTGTATGCTACATAACACATTCTGTTCTATATTAACAAGACTTGATCCCTTATGGAGAAAAATAAAATGACAAAACTAAACTATATTGAGTAGTAGTGACATGATAAGGTAAGATTATATTTTGAATTACAGAGAAAACACCCAATCTCAATAGGTTCAATAGTGACTTAATCTCAACAGTTATTTATTGAGAAACTAGTTGACCCCGTGATCTTCACAGCCTGAAGCAATGAATACAATATACAAACTATTTTTTTTCATTTTTTCACTAAAACCAAGGCAAAAAATTTTGAAATGCTGATATACTACTTATTTAAAGGGATTTGAATTACTGAAAACAAATATCATTATAACCACTTTATGACCTACCTGTGCAAAATAAGTAAAAACTAAGCCCAGCATATGGCATGTATTACTATTTTTAAACAGAGAAACGTTTTTTGATTATTTAAAATGTTAGAGCACATTTTTCTATTATTCCATTCAAAATGTCCCTATGAAACCCTATGGATACAACCTTAAAAAAATAGCCTATGTTCTTAGTGAAGCTTATCCCAATAAAATTTTAAATACTGCTTTTAAATTGGTCAAACAGTTTCTATGATTAGCATGCAAAAATGCAAAGACAGACAAAATAAAAAAACATTGTTTTGGCTTCTCTTGTTTTTATATAATATTTTCGAAGGCCTATTAATTTTTTTTATACCTTACAGATTAAGTTTAACACACAAAAACTATTTTTACAATAAATGGACTTACCGTTTGTACATTATAATTTGTATCATCCCAAAACCAAGCAGAAATCCGCCAATGAAGACCGCAGACACGGTCTCCATGAAGCATTGCGATATTCCATGGTCGACCCATACCTCATTCAATGTTATATTAGGTGGACAGTATTCCATTTTTTTGGGTTCCTAAAACGCATGTTTAAAATGATTTAGATAGATAAAAGAAACACAAATTGACAAGATTAGGAATAAACTTATAATAATAATATGTTTATAATAATATGTAATTTCATTAACAATGTATAAAAACAAACCAAAGCAACGAGAGATCTTTGGTTTTATAATCTCAAAAATTTTCACATAATTTTGTAACACTTGCTGTGTGATTTGCCAAAAAGCCAATGCACGATCGATGAATTGGGCTAAATGATTTATTTTATTTTATCAACGTTACTTACTCCCACAGGTCAGCCTTATGTCAGGCACAAAGAAAAAATATGTAAGTACCTTATCAAAATTCTCTAATCATGCTGTAAATTATACATTCAATATTACGCCGCTGTTTATATTCCTTGATTAACTTGATATGATTGACGCCGCTCGCTCGGTCAATCTTTCTTTTTACAGACATTTGAGTTGAGACATTTCAGACTGACGTCCATAGATAATACATATAAAACGGAACGCTGACGTCCGTCCTATGTTCCTTTCATAGGTTCCTCTATATTACGTATTATCTATGGTCCACTGCGTCCGTCTGACGTCTGACATTACAATAGACATTAGTGACATTACTGACTGCTGCTGCTGACTGACCATAGATATAGTCTATATGTGACTGACTGACTGATAACCATAGATATAGAAATTGGTCCAAAGAGTACTTTTATACATACTGAAATTGGTCCTACCATGGTCCTACGCATTGGTCCTACCCAAGTCCTACCTAATACCTAACGTTATAATATTCTGACTTTCTGCGTTATATTATTAAGGTCCGATGCATAGCAAAATTATGTAGGAATATTCATATTAAATGAAATATCCCTTTCAATCTATCACAAGCAAAAAAGCTCAATTTTCTTACCTATGGTAACCCTGATTTTTGTTTGTGGTTAATTTTGATTGGAGGTTGAAAGAGAACATGGGTGTGTGCCAAAGAGTACATTTTGGTGTGTGCTAACTTCTATGGCTAACTTACACACAACCAGGCGGTTTATGTTCGCTTACAATATAAATATACATTAAAATATACTTGCTTTGGTAGTAGTAGTGCCCGTGGTATATTCTGCGAGCAATGTGTGTGATTATTTTATTAATGAAAGAAAAGTGACGGAACATACATGTGTTGTGTTGTGTGATGGTGGATCGTACTTTTCGATTCGATGTTAACCATCCTATTGACAAGATCGGAATTCGTATTGAGCTAATATATTTAATAGATCCCCTATAATATTCAATAAATGTAGTGAAATCGTGCGTCCTTATGTTTGTCTTACAATATTATGATTATGGAAATGTGTCAATTCACATCAACAAATGGTCTATTGAACCAGTGAGCAGTCGTCATGTGAAAAAGGTTATGACTATTTGGTGGAAATAAAGTTGGTGTTGTAGGATTCGGTTGTGTGGTGGGCAAGTGTTTCAATAGTTTCTGGTGAAGGTGATAAATTCAGACTCAAAATGGCGGACCTCGAGGCTGTGCTGGCCGACGTCAGCTATTTGATGGCGATGGAGAAGTCGAAGTGTACTCCAGCAGCACGAGCGAGCAAAAAAATTGTTTTGCCAGACCCAAGGTAAAGTCCAATAACAGTTTGTATGCGGCGTGTCCGAAAGCTATCATGAAATCCTAACATGTTTACAGAAGGAAAAGTGGGTTGTTTACAAAAATGATTCAGTTAATGTTTAGCGAGTTACCTACTTACTAGTCGGAATTGAAGTCACAATGGATGGTAAACTATTTTTCTTCTGATAGTTAAAAAAACGATTATCACAACATATTGACTTTAGTAATATATCCCACAGTTGAAGCATTAATTTACATGAATTATTATGCGATTATGAATTATTATTAAGAAAATGGATTGTTTTAGTCCTTTCTTTGAGCCACTGCTACATACTACTGCTTTTGTCTGAATAATTTGGTATGGAATCAATTCAACTGGAACACTTCAAATTTATAGGTTACAATGACCCTTGTTAGGGGTATTCATGTTATTATTAAATAAAATGAATAAATACTTACAAATAAATCAAATGCATTTATGTATGCTTAATTATGTTGCATGTTTGTCAGATATTCAAGCTCTCAACCTAATGTTGTTGTATGATAGCTTGATAGCTTATGAAATTATGATAGCTTATGAAATTTCTGTCAGAAGTGGCAGATAATGGGAATTTTTTTTTGTGAAGTTATTTTGGTTGAAAAAATTCAGTAGGCACAAATTCAGTAGGTAGTTATTTGTGCCACAAAAAAGTAGAAAATAAACTTTCCGGATGTAGTCAGCATCCTATCCTATCCTTTAATCTTTCGCACCTACCAACACGTAAATACTTTATGATTAACTAAATAATAAACATATCTATGTTTAGTAGCTTGGGAAATCAAAACTTAAATCTTACTTATCCTATAGTCCTACTAATACATATTATAAATGCGCAAGTTTGTGAGAATGTATGTGTGTTCGTTACTCTTTCATGAAAAACCTGGACGAACTTAGTTGAAACTTGGCAGTCTTATAGTTTATGATCCAGAATAACACATGGGGTACTTTTTAGTCCAAGATTCCTACGAGAGCGGGACTTACGCGGCTGACACCTACGGGTCCCGAAGCAAGGCCGGTTCACTAGTAGATTCCATAAAATAAAAATCTTAATATTCATGTGAGAATTTCACATTACTATAGCTCACATGTTATCTTCAATGAATCTACTTAACGTACCTAATAAAAATGCACGAAACTTAAACTGTCCGAGTGACCAAGTAACCAAGTTTCGACTGAAAATGAATTCCTAACTATTATTATTATCGCTAGGATACAGACAACGGTTGTCTACTTATTATGTCTGACTGGACAGACATTTGACATACATAGAATACTACTATAAGTCGCGGGAGCCTTTGTATGTTTGTCTTTTAGTGCGAAATGGAGTTCGCGGGATCCACTAATACCCAATAAGATTGACAACATATAAGTATATTGATGCAAAAAGTATCCTTAATGTGGAATTTAATAGGAGTAGCTACCTACCTATTTTAATATTAAATTCATTCAATTATGTTAAAATGATACCTACCTAATTCGATATGACAGCAATATCTTGTATAATACCTGATAACGCATTACCGAAAATCTATGTCTCGATAAAAATGAAAAAATATATATCCTTCCAATATTACACATAAACTCGAAAAGTGGTACAGAGAAATGAGCAGAGATGCGTACATGTACGAATTTCTTTTTAGTACGCTCTTTATTCGTTAAATCAACACGTATGGTGTCGTAAGGTGCGTGGAGTGTTTACCTAACGCCATACTCATTGCGCCTGTTTTGTACCCTCCGATCTAGCGCATTTGTGCTTTATAAATAGGCAACGAAAAGATGTATGGAAATTCGAACATTTGCGCTACGGCATGCAACGTAACGCGGTGTAGTATCTAATCTATTGCGTGATAGGTATTGGTAGTTCCTTATATCTCGAAAAAATGATTGTAAAATTATGAAGCCCTACCAGGCCCAATATGGGATTCATTGGACAGTTTTTCAACTAATGAACTCAAGCTGATATAGTGATAGTTTTCTTTATTAAGGAAATAGGTAGCTACTTAATGAACGAGTAGATAAGGCATCAGCGACAGGAAAATCTTCACTGATGAGTTATCGGCCCGCAAAAAGAGGAGGAAACAAGATAATTTTCTAGTTGCAACACGAGCAATGGTTTGACAGCTGAGAGCTGACTCACATTATATGTGGTAACTAATTACTAACCAAGGAAGTTTAATATAATAGTAATTCAATTAATACAGCCGTATTCATGAAAATAATTTTCTTAATGAAAACTCACGTGTAAAATATGGACATGAAATACCTACGTAGGTACGATAAACCACTCAATCTAAACAGAAATCAAAGTCCGACTCGGGTGCAGTTGAAATCAATTTTAACTTTTGACCGTAACATTGTAGGTAATAATTTTAAATGGTTTGTGGTGAGCTTTTAAAAGGCATTTCATCCATAGTTAAACTTCCGTTTAATTATTTGTTACGTTTTAATTAGTTATTACATGCGTACTTATAGCCGCATATTTAGCGTATACCAATTTTTTATGATCTACAAATGGGATGGCCAAAATAACCGCTTGTTTTGTCATCAAACATGAGGGAGGTAGGAACGAAGTTTGAAATAAGTAGGTGAGTTTTATTACAATCGAAGTAGAATCGTGCAAGTAACCCTTCGTAACTCCTAAGATTCTACAATAAGCTTATTTATCAAACAATCGCTGGTTGATTTTTGATGAGGCATTGTGCTAGGGTCTTCCTAAATGCCGCATGACTTCGAGATATCTCGTATCAGGGAACCTGGTTATATTTTGAAGCATCCAGAATAGGAATTGTGTATCGTTCTTTTATAACGTTATCAGATATTTTAATTTTAGTCCGAAATACTTAAAATATTCTGCACGGTTAGTCTTAAGTGGCAGCTTATCGAAAAATTGTCCACTGTTCAATCGGGGGGCTAGCACATCCTTTAGCAACATGTCGACATTTTTATAAACCACACCCAAACTAAAACCAAACCAGCAGAATATATTTTTTAAGAATCCCATGCCTTTCTAATTTTTCATTCTATTTTAAAACCAGCCGTAATGACGAATCGACAAGTTCATAAAAGAGGTTGTTTTTCACATAGCGAAAGAAACTTTCCGTGAATGACGAATCCGCTAACGAAACAGAATGACTATAAAATAACTAAGTACCTACATATACCTAATATTTTTTTAATAGATATACATACCGAAGTTACCTACATGTAAGAATCAAAGACTTGTAGACATATTATCTATTCACTATCCACGGCTCTGGATTTTGTTGGTCGTAAAAGTTCCGAGTTAAGAATGTGTCACATAAAAAGTCTCGCGGTGAATGTCACATAGTAAACAAAACGATAAAACATTTCAACTTGCGATTTATCTATTAGAGACAATATTAATACCTAATAGCAGAACAATCGACCGTGTTAGCAAATGATAGAGAATCGTTCTATACGATGATAGCGAAACATATTATGTACATGGGTGAGTAATATTATGTAATTGATTAAAACGATTTACAAAGAAGTCTTTAGGTCAGAGGCTAAAGCTGTACCACATCCTAATGGACAACGTCTTTCGAATGGTATTTCCGAGAAAATATTTAAATACTGGCTTTTCTCTTTTACAATATTTTGGAAACTATCTAGGGGCACGGCAGGCCCCCGTCAAGTCAAGTAAAAAAGTGGCAAGGCTGCACTAACCTTTTCTCGAAGCAATTCAGGCCATTTTCGGCACTTTATTTTCACTGTTTGAGCGTCTAATATGTCAAAGTAATGCAATCCAATTACGATAATCTCTAGTTCTACCCGAGTCAGGCACATTCTAAGAAATCTTCAAGGACTAAAATAACTAAAGTCTGGTGGTCACAAGATTTGCATCTAGTATTGTAGATAATTATAATAAGGCTAGCTGACCCACGGAACTAAAAGTTTAGGGGTTGATTGTAGAGGGTTAAAAATTTAAGGTTGTACGTATTTGTGTAGTTTCTCTCATAATAAAATAGTGCCAATAATTTTTGCCCAAAAAATTAGAAAAAAGTAATTAGGGAAAGATCACCCTTAACATTTAGTGGAATGTAAAATAGTGTCCGATTGGCAGACCTAACAAATATGCATACAAAACTTCACGTCGTTTCGGAAGAGTTCAATTACAAACACCGAGACACGAGAATTTTATATAAAGATATTCATGAAATATTTTGCTTACGTGTTTATCTCAATGTTAGTATATACACGATTTCTAATGATATTTGTTTTTGTTACAGCGTACGGAGCGTTATGCACAAGTACATGGAGAAGAAAAACGAAGTAAATTTTGACAAAATATTCAATCAAGTATTAGGTGAGTAGTTCCTACTTGATTTATGAAATTGATTGCCTTATTACAGCGTTAATATCTACCTACGCACTTATAACACTATCGCACTAATAATAATACTATCGCATTATGTAGGTACGTATTATGATTTAAAGTACATTATCTACTTACCTACTTCTTATCTTCTCAAATGGACAAGAAAGTGCAGAGATGATGAATAATGCTTTACGTAAATACTGACGCACTGATTCTTCTGTTTATAGGCTACGTCATCGTTTATCTGATTTCTTTATTCAGCGTATCATGTTAGTGTTGGTAAACTGATAACAAAATGTCAATTACTATGCGGATTACATATGTTTATAGGTTAGTTGTTATAAACATAATTTCAATACTATGAGGTTATTGATTTAATTGAATACCTACTAACATTGTTTCCTCACTGTTTAAATACTGATTTATTCCTTTGTCACAATCCATCTTTTTTTTTCTTGATAAGGTTGCTTTTTGCTATGCTTTGCATGTGAGTGAGAATAAGTTAGTGACTATTGACGGCAGTGACCTAGTAGAGATCTTATAATATCAGAGAAGATAGTTTCTTCGCCACTTAGCTACTAAGCTGCCTCTGTTAATACATTGTTCCGTATAATGCATAGTTTTGTATATTATTACAGTGTAGTTATACATAAAAGTAGGTAAATAAATAGCTAAGTTATCCGACCAATAATAATATTAGGTAGGTACTTCCAGTTTACTTCTATTTCAAAAATTCACAGGTACATTTAGAAATAGGTACTCGTAAGTAATGATATTCGGCGTTCTCGCCAACAAACACGTAGATTTTTAACCTTTGAGCTGTACAGAATCATGAATTTCATCGATAAAAATCCTCAAAGGGCCCCCTAATCTTCCATCTTCTTGATTTATGCTGACGTATCAGAATCCGGACAAACTTTGGAAATATCAGGGTTCTTTCATAACTCTATGATGTAGTCAGTGTTATGTAGATTAGTTTATTTTATTGTTATAACAATAACTGAAAGTAAAATTGTATGACAATAGAATTAAACTACAGACAATTTATAAGTGTCTGGGTGCTACCCATTAGGTAGGTACTTCGATGTTTGTGGAACAAGTGCAAAAACAGCCAAAAATTTAAAACTAATATTAATGACTGTGCTTATTTATTGTCTCTTTAATTATTCTTCACAAATGAAGAAATACGTTTTTTAGTTTCTGTAGTTTCTTGTCTAGATACATAAATGTGAGCCCTGTACCTACTGAAGATAGGCGTACGGTCTACCTTTCTCTAAGCGAGGGGAATACTATTTAGTAGGTAATAAAACGTCGCGAGCAATGTGGCCATGCCCTTGTGTTTCGCATAATTTGGCTTTACTACACGGTTTTACACTTAGCCACTCCCAACATTTCCATACTTCGCTATTTAACACAAACAAGTAACAAACTTTATAATGTCATATGTGTGGAACAACTCTACTGGTATGGTTGTATCTAAGTATTATGTTGTTATTGTGAAGACAATTATTACTTTGCATGCAGGAGGACTTATGAGAAGAGAAATTTTGTCCAAGAAAATTCCAAGATCAACAAAATTACTTAGGAAATCGATTAAAAATCAACTTGGGAAACATTGTACGTTTTAATTCATTTTTTGAAGTTTTCCATAATAGTAGATAGTATTAGTAGTAACAACATTATTCCGGAAAACTGCTTGCTATTCGATTGAGCTCGCTAAATAATTTTTTCAGATACAAATAAACACTAACCTCCCACTTGACCCAGACACACTAACGATTACTTGAATCGTTCCAGCACGCAATAAAATTGTCTCATGAAGAGCAATTTACAAGTAGTTCCTTAACTTACATAGGTTAGCCCTCAAGGGTGAGCTCCGAGTGAATGCGAGTGAGTCTCGTGTTGCGTTATATTTTCCGCCAATAATTTACCGAACATGAAGATACATCTTTAAGAGAACTTGCACATATAAACATAACCCAATGTCTAACGTGTTCTTCCGTGTAGCTCATCGTCGGTTGATAACGGTCAATATTGATCTTCTGAACGGCGAAATAACTTCATAAGCTAGTTAAACCTGGTTAACTAGGTCATTCGCATACAATACGGTTACGTCGTTTTGTGTTCACTGTACATCTCTAGCTACAAAGAGAAGACTTATAACTTTAGCAATAAATAGTTTAAGGTAGTTTGTCAAGTAGAAAACAAATGTCGAAAAGGAAAATATGACGCAACAGAACCCTCAACCAATACAAGGACAAGGATTGATAAATACTTGACTTACCTATATCTTAGTACGATTAAGTATGTAAAACATTTTTTTCCTAAGGGGGCTGTAAAACAGTTAAGAGTTGATACCGCTTTCGGTGATCATCAAGTATATAGAACTGGAGGATACAATAGCATACATGGCTGGTAACTGTTATTAGAACAAGCGTTTTGGTTAAGATTTTCCTAATTAAATAAGATTGCCATGATGCTTTGAAGGTCAAAGAAGACGTAAAAACAGACACTATTTATTAGGTATTTGCTTTGTAGTTAAAAATAATCAGAAGAGTGCGAAGGTTTATAACACCTTCCCCGAGCACCGCTTTCAAATAACATTATATTCTGTCAGTTCATTGCGACGTCGCAGATTATTACGTCGAAGCACCCGGTAACAAGATATAAATGCAATTTCCAGCCGCCTGCTTTAAGTTTCTGCAAATAACTATGTCGAACTCACTAGACTTGCGCCTGGGGAAAGTCTACTAAATTAGTAATGACTTTACTAATTTGATATTGAGCTACTGACATACCTACAGACTACTTTGATGCCTGTGAATGACGTTGGCTTTTCGTTAGAATTTTACTTCTCTTAATAAAATATTATCTTCCCATAATTTTTATTTATTTTCGTATAAATCGCAATAGTTTCAGGAAAAAGTGGCTTTGATATAAATTGTACAAGAGACTGTCACTGTCATTAGGTATTAAGTATTTTATTTTTTTATTATCCGCTTATGAAACTATAAAATGATTGGAACCTTTCGCAAATCTCACGCTTAGCCAAAAAGCAAGCGAGTGGTATTAAATAAACTTTAAAAAGTGTAAAATTTAATGCATACCATTAAGTATATTTCATACAATAAGCACTTACTCGAAAATTCGCTAAATTGGCTGGACGTTAGGAGCTACGACAAAGCGAGCCCAGCGCGCCCGAGAAAGTTATTTACTGCGAGTTGAAGTGCAACCGCCACAAATTGCATTCCTAGTTCGTGCCGGGAACTACGAGCCAATATTATGTGCTCTTATGGGAACATCCGCCGATTTTCATGTCTCCTACACCCTGTGTCAAACACGCCATAATATTAGTATCACAATCAACTAATAGATGTACGAGTACTACATCGCATGCATTACATAAAATGATTCAAAATTTAACATGGCCTATTGGAACTCTTAATTTTGTATGAAACTGATTATTAGAAATTCATACTAGAACTACAAAATACAGGCTATGCATTTGATTTGCCGTATGCTACAGTATGTTCTAAAAGTTTTATTGTTTCAGGTTATTTACTATTTAAGGAATTCTGCGAACAAGCATCAGACGAACCAGTGCCACAATTAAAATTTTATGAAGAGGTAAAATTATCACTAATATTTTCATGAAGCTATAAGCTTAATTCATCTGTGTATAATTTAATCAGAAAACAAAAAAAATAGATAATTTATGTACCTAGTTAGTTAAGTTCTATCTTCGATCGAACAGTTCTATATAGTACCTACTTGTTTACAGATAAAATTATATGAAAAACAGGAATGTATAGAAGAAAGGCGGCGGATCGCAAGGGATATATATGACAATTTTATTATGAAAGAACTGTTAGCTCATTCACATGTAAGTATACCTAATGTAATATTTCTTAGACGTCAAGTTTGTTGACTTTCTACTTTGCTGTTCCCTACGTTAAGGCGTCATATTTTTGTAGATGTCTACATTGTCGTCTTTATCCTCATTCGTATAAAGTTTCATAATTTAATCTAGGTACCTATATGTAAACAGTTTCATATATGTGATAAATTGTTATTTTTCTGGATGAGAAAAACCTTCGTTGTATAAAAGGTTTAATCTAATCTTATCTAGGACAAAGTTTTCGTTATACGATCGAGTCATAATAATATAATTATTATAATGCTTTCAGAATGTTATGTAGGTGTGCGTCGAAGAATTTTAGTTTTATTACAGTTTAGTTTTATGTATTACAAAAACTTACTTTTTACCTTGCCTGTGTAAGCGCGATGTCTACAAATTCTTCCAATCAAATTAAATCTTTCTGTTGTGAGGATTCATTCAAAATAATACGTTAGGAAATTCATTTTTGGCCTACATTTTGTGACTTCTAATAAAGACCTATTGTTTTTATAATTTATCTCTCGTTTTCGTGCTCTTGTATTTTGATCTGTATTATGTTTCGGCGACTCGCCGAAGCTTAAGCTTTCCTTAGTGTTTACTTGAAAGCTGATTGTGCTAAACCATTGTTTTGTTATAACCTGATCGTACAGAGTGTACTTTTTAAGTCTCTATTAATTCTTATAAAATAACTACTTTATCTCCGTGATATTTCTTTAGGTCACTGTTTCTGAGATAAAGAGCTTTGACTATATATTTAAATTAAATTATAAATGTCTCTCAAGTTAACTCACAAAAG
>DWPC01000167.1:0-12307 GCA_018251435.1 Oarisma aurantiaca
AACCACTTGCAAGTCTTCCGGGGGATTGGGGACGATCACAAAACTCGCTATGATGCTGGAAAGCTGGTCTAGTACCTGGATGTAAGAGGGACAAATTAAAGATAGAATAAGCTCACAAGTGATGTGACAGTGAGAAATAGCTTTAGTGACCTTAGCAACACTAAAGGCATCACTGAAGCTTGTATGACACATAATAAAAAATAAAAAAGAAAGAGAAAGGAAATAGGTGTGTTCCACTGAACAATAGACAGTGACGTTAGTTTACCTGATGTGCAAGCAACCGATGCTTGGGGTCCTTGACCAACAGCCGTTGAATGAGAAACACAGTGTTATCTGACACTTGCACTGTGTTGCCGTCCCTGTTGGAATGTATGTGTATTAAAATAATGTTCAAGTTAGTTCGACGACACTGCAGTTTGGTAACTACATCTAATTATACAGGAGAGTTCCTTTAAGTTCCCATCTGTTTGTCTAAACAATGCAAATACATGTATAATAAATGCATCTGATCCATTTACAATTTCACAGTAACAACTTACGGTGGTATATTATAATTAGCGGCCTGTATCCTACTGAAGAGCTGGGCTAAACTGGTGTCGCAGAACGGAAACTGTCCGTACAGCATTGTGTATAGGACTACGCCCAGAGCCCACATATCCGAGGGCTTCCCAAAGTATGGCTTGCACATTAACACGTCTGGCGAAATGTAGGCTGGGGAACCTGCAACATCGATTAGAAATACATTTTATCTGTGCATTAAAAGTTTGATAGATGTAATTCTCAGTAACCATGGATAGATAAAGAACTTTCTGTATATAAAAGCCTAAAAAACCATTGTAGAAAATCAAAGCAAAGCAAAAAAACAAATCATTAATCATAGAGACTGTTAAGTTGTTAATAACTAGGTCAACCATTAATTTCAATATCACTAGTAGGCTTAGAATCACTTAGTAGGCTAGGTTTATCGTATGAAAATATCACACAGTATCATTAGTTACCTCTTTGATCTTTGAGGAGATCTCTGTCACTCCCAAGATGGGTGCCCAGACAGAAATTTGTAATCACCACCCTTCCTGTTCTTTGATTCAAGACAATGTTACCTAATTTCAAATCTCTGTGCACAATGTTCCTCTGTAAAAGGATGTATTATTGTGTTGAATTAAGTTCTAAGGACCGATCAATATTAATAAATATTATATAATATTAAACAGAAACATCCACTCATAAGACAGAGAAAAGATATTTAATCTTAGCATCCAAATTTTGATTCTATGGAATCTTTTATTGAATATATTTTTATTATATTATTTAATATTATTTAATATATTTTATTATTTTCTATCTTGCTTTGCGTTGGTAGTCTCATGTTTCCCATTTTTGTAAAATTTCCTATTGATATTACAATTCGTAGCTTAACTTTAAACATGAATTTCAATTGAAGATTAATTCTGAATTTGATACAACAATAACATTTCTTGAGGCTATCATTAAGCCTTGAGTTAATTGCACATAATTAACCTCATTATCATAGACTGGTTTTCACTGTTCAAGTTAAGTTAACTAAGGGTTACATAACTAAAACAACAAACAGTTTAGATAACCAAGGCACTTCTGTGTGTTATACAATTTTTAACCTAAATGAAAAGACGAGGTCAATTCATTTATTCTTCTATTGTTATTTTAATGAGGTACTTATTACTTTTATCAATTTACCTCATTACTTTTTACTGTATGAAATGACTCAATTGGTTTCTTTTTTATCCACTTCTAATGTTTGTATAATGCCACTTATTTTACTTTGTGTTCTTAAAAAAAATGGTAATAAAAACTGCATAAATAAACAAAATCAACAAGATCTTCAAAATGTTTTTCAGACCTTTCCTTTTCCTTTACATGATTATTACAAAACAAAACACACATACCTCATGCAAATTCTCAACTACTCTCACTATATCATAAAATATCAGTATGGCTTCCTTCTCCGGAACTTTCTTTACTTTTGTGACATATTGTTGCAAGTTTATTAATTCACTGCCTTTCTCACTGAACTGGTGAGCTGTGACACAGTCAAGTACCAAGAACAACCGCTCCCTCACCCGTCCGGTATAAATTGACCCTGGGCCACTAAGGTTAGGCTTTTCTTCTAGAGCATGATCCTGGAAATGGAAAGAAAAGTGGCGAAATCTCAATGTGGTATCCGTGCTAATACACCACACGTCGTTATAATCAATGTCCTATGCGTTCTGTCCTACCTTAAATAGTCCATGATGATGAACAACTCCATCTTGATCCTTCAACAGAGACAGAAGTGAATACTCCGTATGAAGTAACATCTTCCCTTGCCTATCATCTTGTGTTTCACCCTGCCCATCACTTTTTAATGTTAAGATTTTTATCTGGTAGAAATCATCAGTCTTTTCCTTCCTTGCTAGGCATTGCACTATGCTTTTAACAGGACTGGGGCCCAGTTTCGGCCCTAGTAAGTACGGTCCAGCCTTACGAACGTATTTATCTGGCACTGGTGTGCCTGCAGCAGGTACATCACTACTTTTATATTTAGCTTTCTTCGGTGGGGTTGGCCCCGATCTCTTCGGCACTGAAGAACTCGCGTACGCTGAAACCTTTGCACTCTTCGGCGTTGGCTGCAGCATCAAAGGTCGAGATCTCTTTACACCGAAGCCCGAGTTGTTCTGAGATCTATTTTGATCCATATCGAGGCACTTTTATTGCCTATTTGTTATGATTGTGAAGTGGCACCAACTTTTTAGCTTTTTAAAGAAGTAATACTTTTCTGATCCTAATGCTCATTGCCTCCTAAAATACGACATAAAATTAAAAAATAGTTACAACAAGAACAGTAAAAATAAAGGTAGGTGAATTTAGAGGTGGGTACATACATAAAGCAACATAAATATAGGTATGAATGAAATAATTTAATTTTTCTATTCTATCAATCACAGACTAAATAACATAGCTAAATTAATTAGGTTCCACTTCAATTCATCAATAAATTAAATAAAATTGTGTATTTGTAAAAAATCAGTGTTCTTGTCTATGAATGTGTGTTGTAAAAGTAATTTTTTTATCAATATTATGTAAAAGAATGATAATAACAATATGTACCATACCGTAATTAAAATTATATATATATATATACATAGGATATTGTATTACTTGTATATGTACCTATAAATAAAATTTATTTTGATATTTATAGAAAAGTTGTACACATTATTACACAGCTACACAGTCCTTTAACTTTTTTATTATCATAGATACGATACGATTGTTAGTTAGTTGACATGGTTTGTTTAGTAATTATTAATTCAGTTATTTAGTTTTAGTTTATTATTAGTTTAGCTACCTACTTCGTTTTAGTTTCAGGTAAAGTTTCCGATAAATTGTCTGATCAGACTATCTGATCATATTAGGAGATACACAATACACATGATCAGATTCTGTTTTCGACTCTGACTAATAATCTGAATAATCGGATCGGACGTGTGTAATACGTTAATAAACAAAATGTATGTATGTACATGCCTTCCGATTGTGTGTTCAGAGTTCAGACTATCAATCGGCGTGAAAATCGGACGTGTATTTTCAGGCTTAGAAAATGACACAGCCATGGTCTGTAATTTATACTGTATAGAAATTTATATAATGCGAGCATAATCTGTGGTCAAACCCTCGTGAACCGTGAATCTGTCGAAAAATGATTGTGAAATGAAAATGAAAAGTCGTAGAGATCTACCTATCAATTTTGACAGATATTTTAACCATGTTTTTACAGAGACTTATGTAGTTCCCGTCGACTTATTGTGAAATAAATAGCAATATTGTGAAATATATTTTAAAAAATATTTATTGTAATCTAAATAATATATTGAAACAGCATGTGGAAAGGACTTAGGCTTACGCAGTCGCAACTTTCGAAATTACATTTTAACGGGCATAAACTTCAGCCTCTCGGTGTTCCAGCTTTAGATTCTGTATTGAATCAATGGTATGAGTTCTGCAAGAAGCCACCCAAAGGTTTCGAGAAGTATTTTCAGCCCGGTGCAAGTCAGAAACAGGCAAAAAAGCCGGAAGGCGATGCTCCTCCTGCACCGTCTAAGAGTTCTCCTTCATCCCCAAAATCGAGTTCATCGCAGGACAAATGGAATATGAACATGTTCAGTGGGTCTCCCGGCGGCGGGAGGGGTGGTGGCCGCGGGGGTTACGAAGGTCAGGATAGAGAGAAATGGATGATGTTTGGTGCAATGGGTGTTGTAACCCTACTCGCTTCGATCGCATACTTCGAACTCAGATACCGAGAGATTAGCTGGCGGGACTTTGTGAACCTGTATTTAAATAAAGGCACAGTCGAAAAGCTAGAGGTGATAAACAAAAAATGGGTCAGAGTAAAATTGCAACCAGGCTCATCTCTAGAAGGCAAAGTTATCTGGTTTGCGATCGGAAGCGTGGATTCTTTCGAAAGGAATTTAGAGAACTCCCAGATAGAGATAGGTGTAGATCCACCAAATTTTGTACCTGTCATTTACAAGACTGAAGTGGAAGCAGCAAGTCTTACTGGAATGCTGCCAACTTTGTTAATTATTGGATTTTTAATATACATGATGAGAAGATCGGCTGATATGATGGGTCGAGGGGGTCGAAGAGGTGGAGGACTCTTCGGCGGGGTTATGGAATCCACTGCCAAGTTAATAAACCCAACTGACATTGGTGTTAAGTTCCAAGACGTAGCCGGCTGCGAGGAAGCAAAAATAGAAATCATGGAATTTGTGAACTTCTTAAAAAATCCTCAGCAATACATTGATTTGGGAGCAAAAATTCCAAAGGGCGCATTGCTGACAGGGCCCCCTGGTACCGGTAAAACGTTATTGGCCAAAGCTACAGCTGGTGAGGCCAATGTGCCCTTTATAACTGTATCAGGCTCAGAGTTTTTAGAGATGTTTGTTGGTGTAGGTCCATCAAGGGTAAGAGACATGTTTTCTATGGCTCGTAAACATGCACCATGTATTTTGTTCATTGATGAAATTGATGCTGTTGGTAGAAAGAGGGGTGGACGTAGCTTTGGAGGTCACTCTGAACAAGAGAACACCCTCAACCAGTTACTAGTAGAAATGGATGGCTTTAACACTACTACAAATGTTGTTGTTTTGGCTGCAACAAACAGAGTAGACATACTCGACAAAGCTCTCCTCAGGCCAGGTAGATTTGATCGGCAGATATTTGTCCCTGCTCCAGATATCAAAGGCAGAGCTTCCATCTTCAAGGTTCATTTAGCACCTTTGAAAACTACATTGAATAAAGAAAATCTGGCTCGAAAAATGGCTGCTTTAACACCAGGTAACTTAAATGTATTTTATTGTATAAGAGACAGTTTAGTCAATAAAGTTGTCTAATAAAGACTCATAATCAATTGTCACTAGAAAATCTTTATGTTACACATAAGCAGTACTAAGTACAAACTGAATTGAAATATGTAGTGATTAATATTAAGATTACTTACGGAATTAAAAACTATAATGCAAAAATTATTAATTTGATATTAAAATCTCATTCCAGGTTTTACCGGTGCAGATATAGCCAATGTGTGCAATGAAGCAGCACTGATAGCTGCCAGGGAATTAGCCAATGACATTAACATGAAGAACTTTGAGCAGGCTATTGAAAGAGTTGTGGCTGGAATGGAGAAGAAGTCCAATGTTCTCCAACCTGATGAGAGGAAGATTGTTGCCTACCATGAGGCAGGACACGCAGTAGCAGGGTGGTTTCTTCAACACGCCGATCCTTTGTTGAAAGTCTCCATCATCCCTAGAGGTAAAGGCCTAGGTTACGCACAGTATTTGCCCAAAGAACAATATTTATATAGCAAGGAACAGCTGTTTGATAGAATGTGTATGACACTCGGTGGGAGAGTGAGCGAGGAAATATTCTTCGGCCGAATCACTACCGGTGCTCAAGATGACTTGAAAAAAATCACACAAAGTGCATACGCTCAAATCGTACATTATGGTATGAACGCAAAAGTTGGAAATGTTTCGTTTGAAATGCCGCAACCGGGCGAAATGGTTATCGATAAACCTTACTCCGAAAAAACAGCAGAGCTTATAGATTCGGAAGTTCGGCAGTTGATAAGTACAGCTCATAAACATACAACCGAATTGCTGACTCAGCATAGGGAGAATATTGAAAAGGTAGCAGAGAGGCTTCTAAAGCAGGAAATTTTAAGTAGAGATGATATGATCGAACTCTTAGGCCCAAGGCCTTTCCCAGAAAAGAGTACTTACGAAGAGTTCGTAGAGGGCACAGGTTCGCTGGACGAAGACACGACTTTGCCAGAAGGTTTGAAAGACTGGAACAAGGAAAAGCAACCGACCACACCTCCGCCAGAGAGCATACCCACTGGTGCTGGCCCCAGTAAGAATTAAGTTATTTAAATGGTAGATTGAAACTTAGTCAGTTTTATGTGAAATAAAATTACTATAAGATTAATTAAAGGAAGTTTTTGTTCATCTTCAGTTTAAATGACGCTTGTTCGACCTGGATTGTGAAATCAATGTTGTCAGTATTTAAAATTAAATAAACTCAATGGAGTGAGTGACTCACTTGAAATTTGAGGATTTCGCACTTTGCATTTTCCTGCGCCAGTCTTTGTGATAAAAATAGATGCTGTTTCGTATGTGTAGCGTGCTTATTTTGTAAAATAAATTCTAGTAACCAACAGATGTTTCACTTAATCTGAGATTTACAGGATTCAAATGATTTACCACAATTTCGAGTACCAATATATTTAATTGGCCACTGGCTGAAATCAGAAATTTACATTTGCCACCCCTCTCCGTTAATATTGATGTTAGGACAAGCACTGTCTAGCTGTATTTCTCTTGCGCTGAAATTTGGCGCCACTGCACAGAGAATTAACGCGAGATCGTGCTAGCCCTGTACAAGATTCGAAGGAACAACTTTAACAAAAAAAAAACAGGGTTATATTAAAATTATAATATGAAAATATTCAAATATAGCTGAAAATACATCCAGCCTTCTTTCTGTTTATTTAAATATTCACTACATTACTTTATACATCACCAATTTCTTAAGTAAATTCAGTTTTTTGTACAATATAAAAAGAATCTTATATTAATTCTGTCTTAACGCGAGATGTGTACAACACGCCCGCATTCGCATTAAACTTGATCTAACCGAGCAAACGAGAAAGGAAATTTAACAAAATAATTATAATTATGGTAATTATTACAAGTTACCTACACTATTTTTATGTTCAACATTTTATGTCAATATTCAATTATTATCTATACTTATGTCTAGCCTATGATATAACATTATAAATGATGAAAACGTATCTTTTTGATATCATTCAACAATAATCCATTAACAACTCGCATTCCATTTATTCTCATCTATCAAACGGAAAATTAAAACTAATCTCAGTAACAACGAGAACTCTGTATCAGTGACAGTCTCTGATTTTTTCCCCTTTTGGTTTCCGCCCACGCTTTTTGCCGGAAGTGACGCCGGCGAGCGCCATCGCCGCCCGCTTCGCTAGACACGACTTACAGAACCAATCCTCCGTCGCGCCCGGCTCCACCGTGATACCCACGCACACCCAGTGGTACCACCCGTCGCATCCATCACAACCTATCATGGGCGATCCGTTGTCCGGTTGGCCGCACGCTGGACATACCCAAATCTGATTGCCGTGGTCGTCTACGTAATAAGGTGTGGGGAGCGGTCCCAGCGGCTTGCCAGTCGCCGCTGCCGGCGGTACAGGCGCCGCCTCGGATATCGACGCATCATCGTCGAAATTTTCTGCTTGACCTTTTTTCGACAATGGTTTGAACAGTATCCTCTTATATTTCGATGAATGACTCGAAGGTGGCCGATTTTTTCTCGGAGGAGAAGTCCCAGGCGGGGGAGACGAGCATTGGCCTTCAGCTTCGGCAATGTGGTTATGTTTAGAATGTTTCTGTTTGGGCGGCCCCGTAATCAAAGCGGATATTTGCGCCAACTCCGGCGATCGACTGTGCTCACGTGAAACTGAACCAATATTAACAGGTGAACTTTCTTCTTCCTCCTTCTTAACAAGAGGCTTGATATTTAATTTAAATAAATCTGGCGAACTTGGTGGCATTGGTGAATTAGAATTGGAAGAACTCAGTTTCAACGTCAGTTTTGGAACTAAACCATCCGCTGTTTTCTCCTTCTTCTTTTCCTTCTTTTCTTTCTTTATTCTATCCTTTAATTCCTGCCTTTCCTCCTTTTCCCGCTTCTTATCAGATTTATCTTTGCTTTTATCTTTTTTGTCTTTCTTCTTTTTAACCTTCAGGCCATCTTTATCTTTCTTTAACTTCTTATGTGACTTATCTTTTTTCCTTTCCGAGTTTTCAATTTCCCTCTCTGTCTCCACAGTGGAAGCAGATGTATTAGTAATATCGGGTCTTGGCGTGTGCCGTGGAGGCGGACTCACTACAGCAGGTTCAGGAGTAGGTAGGCGAGGTGGAGGCGGTGTTGGTTCTCTAGGGGGCTCTTGCCTTACTGGTTCCATTTTGGGTGGATTTAATTCTATAGTTATATCAGGCTGTACAGGAGGCATTTTATATAAATTTGCTTTATGATCTTTATTTGATCTAGGTTTTTGTTTTTGTAAAATATTTGGAATGGTTGTAGCTTTGTGCTTTTCATGTCTATCTCTATCGCGAGCCATCATCGGTGATTTATGCTGTCTGTCTGCTTCATTGTCAACAGGAATGACTTCTAAACTAGGACGTCGTAACATTTGTGGTATTTTCATAGATGATGAACGAGAAGAGTGGGAAAAATTGCCCATAGGCATAAGGTGGTTAGGCAAGCCAGGACCTAAGCCACCAGGTAAGAAACTAGGTCCTGGTATTAAGCCAGGTCCACTGTTTCCCAATGCAAATGGGTTATTCAATAAGTTTGGTCCAGGTAATCCTCTTAATGCTGGATTGTTAGCTAGTGCAAGAAAGTCATTACTTGGAATTAGACCATGATTAGGTATTAAGCCAGGTCCAGGCATTAATCCTCTACCTGGAGCCATAGCAGAAAAGAAAGGAAATCCGGGATGCATTTGTGGCATTTTTGATTCATTCTTTGGCCTTCCTGTCTTTGGAGACTTTGCATTGCCAAGTTTCATTTTCTTTTTCTCAGCTTGAGCAATCTCAAATGCCAACTGCTGTTGTTGCTTCTTCAGCAATTTTGCCTCTAATTTTGCTGCTTTATCTTTCTTATCTTTGTGTTTCTTTTCTTTTTTAATTTTTGGACTCACACTAGCTGCATCTTTGGGAAAAGGTACCTGCAGCGATTTGTTAATTGATATACTAGGTCTGTGTTCTGGAACTGCACTTTTAGATGCAGGCATGGGAAGATTGTCCATGGAATCATCATCAATACTAATTACTTCATGTGCTCTGATATCTATTTCTCTTGACAAGTCTAAAGCACAGCTATTATTATTGTTTACAATAGGTTCAGGTTCAGGCTCAGTTTTTATTCTAATATTTTCACTTGTATTAGCATTTATAGAATTTTGCAACCTTGAGATCATAGATTCCAATTGAGTCTGTGGTTTCTCAGGAGCAACCTCAGAAGTAGTTTTATCTTCCTTAGATTTGTTCGATATCCTCTTAAAAATATTAACTTTTGATCTGTCTGGCTGTGATGTAAGTTTTTCTTCTTCATCAACAATTTCCTTTTTAATTTCCACCTCAGGTATGATAGCATTTGATGAAGGTGCTTTATTATGTATAGGTAATGAGTTAGAAACAAGTGGAGATTTTGAAATGGGTATTCTTCTTGGGACAGGAATAGCATCTTCTCCTGGCAAAAATGATTTTGACAGTGGTGTTGGTGGATCTATAGGTTCCTGTTTGATAACTGGCTTAATTGGTTCTAAAACTGGTGCTTTTGTGGAAGTTGATGGTTGTGGAAGAATCACAGTCTTATGGGGTGGGATGGAATCCACTCTTGGCGTTGACATAGCCACATGATTATGAGGTGCAGGGCGTATATCTTTACTCTTCAATGGGTGTCCAGGTGGATACCTGTCCAATTTACTACTATCCTTAGATTTACTACTTTCACCCTTATGTGTTTTATCTTTTCTTTTACTCTTCATGACCTTGCCATTCAATAATTTATTTTTCTTGGATTTCTTATCACCTTTCTCCAGCAATGGCGTGTTTGTGGCATTGGGATGGTGAGAGTTAGCTTTATGTTTGTCATGATGTTTTTCTGAAACAAATGTAGGATGTCTTGCTTCTGGTAGTTTACCTTCTCGAGCAGGAGACAGGAACCCTGACATTGTCATCATCACACTACTGATTTCTCTAGTCCTCTCCTCCTCATCCAATCGTAACCTCGGCCTTTTGCTATTCGGTTGTGAAATTGGGTCAACTGGTCTCTTGAATATATCCTTCTTCTCTGGACTGTCTGTGACTGATATTTCTGGACTTGCACAAGAGGTGTTGCTATCAACATTGTCAATACCATTTTGACGGATTTCAACAGTACCGGCAACCACCGGCGTGTCTCTCTCCTTCTCAGGATACATAGGGGGCAAGTGCTCATGCACATGCATGGGTCTTGTGACAACTTCATGACTGCCGGGTTTAAGGAAATTTAAATTAGACTCCTTATATTTAGGAAACCGCTCTGTGCTAACTGGAGGGGGCACAGGAGGCACACTCTCCGTATACTCTGTTAACTCGGGTAGTTGTATATGAAGATCACGAAACACTAAGCCTAAATCATGTAAACTTGGTTCAGTTCTGTTAAATTGTTCGGCATATCGGTTAGCTTGAGTTCCCAATGCTGTTATATATTTTTCCAAAACATGGACCAGAATATCGAGCGGCGTCGAATTTGTTCCATTCCAACCAATTGTTTGACATATTTGCGCAACATTCCTTCGTAGTATCTCACGGGCGTACGCCTCTGACATTATGACACCAACAAAGTTATCTGGAACAAACGTTTATATCAATAATAATGCGACTGGAGTACGAACAAATGATACGTGTGGAAATTGCCAATCACAAAGAGTAACTTTACATAGCAATCTGATAGGTGTAAATATGATAGGAAAGCTAATACAGCAAATCTCATGATTTTTATACCTGCAAGTGTCTAGTAGTACAGAGACGATACTGTGAACAGGTGAAAACTTTGAGATTGGAACACACATGTATGCTTCGATACAATTTTTGAAATTCACAGACAAATTATTGACAGTCATTAATAAGTTACGATGCAAAATAACGAAGTGTTTACGTAAAAACTTCTCAGCATTCTACAAACACAGTGCCCCGTGCGCCATGATTGCATTTTGGGTTGTCAATGTTCGGTGTTGCAAGGCAATAATAAACAAAATGGCGGTCTTCTTAAGATGCGTTCCGAATTAAGTACATAAGTAATTATAGTACATATAAAAATTATTTCACTTTTTCTTCTTGATAAATAGTTAACTGTAGTGAAAGGAACAGAACAAACACCATAGTGGAGTAATATTTGAATCGATACTTAAGATCTTTTCCGGTCAAATAGTGGATGGATCTCATGGATCATGATTGTAATATAAATATTCTTTAGCTGGATCACAGACTTCGAAGCATCAATCAACCACTCGACGTCATCACGATTTGATAATTTTCTTTTAATCTATAATAAAGTAATAATTTCTTAATTAAGCAAATGACATTCGTGATAACCAAGGTTTTTGAAGTAGTACACTAGTCGTAAGCGTAACTCCAAACTTTAATTTCCTGAGTTCGAGATTCTTAAAAATTTCACGAGCTACTAATTACAAAATAGTGTATTTATTTTATTAATGACCTACTATGTACCTACTAGATAATTTTTTTTCCAATAATTTATTATTATAATGACAAGTTTAAATTATAGTACCTACAATTGTAGATAATTATGTGTGTGTATGTAACGTGGGTCGTGCTTGTTCTATCTAATCCATGGTGGAGCTATGAGTTGTCGTTATTAAAAAAATGCAATTTAGCACAAAAGCTACCCTATTCTAGTAATATAATCATAGAATATAATGTATCGGATTTAAATAACATAACACTCATAATGATGTACTATTTGTATGTAACAAGTCTACGCATTTTAAAACATAATCTGTAAAATTTTCGGTAGGTAATCTGTGTTCACGACAGGCACGGGCAACATAGATAAATGAATTAATTTATGAAAGTTCATCTGAGACGGCAACGGCGTATGACATTTTTGTTTTGTCAAACAAAACCGC
>DWPC01000168.1:0-12304 GCA_018251435.1 Oarisma aurantiaca
GGTCGTCTCCTTCGAGAAGGTCAAGCTCACCAACAACGAAATGGACAAGAATGGACAGGTCAGTTGGACATTTTAATCTAAACTTCTAAACCATTCAGGCAATATGAGAAATTTTGGAAGAAATCTTGTAACTTGTTACGAGGGTCTCTTAAACGAAGACCAGCATGTTAGATAATAAGCTTGTGTAAACCTAATTAAACGTTGATCATGTCTCCTTCTCTAGTTGGTGTTAAACTCGATGCACAAATATCAACCTCGCATACATTTGGTGCTCCGTCGGGAAGGCGCTATCAACGCCCCCATCACCGACCTGGAGCAGGAGGAGTTCAAGACGTTCATTTTCCCGGAGTGCGTGTTCACCGCGGTCACAGCATACCAGAATCAGCTGGTGAGTATCGCGAATTTCGAACGATCGACATTCTACACACTATCGATATGCACATAAATAAGTCGTAACAACGTACGCGACGTTTTATTGGCACCAATAGTCCTATTCTGCTTGTATCATTTGATTTCTAAAATAGATCAGAAGACCAAGCGTTTGAAATCGCACCGTGTTGTCGACTGACTATCGACGGGTTCTATTTCTGTGTCACTAATTGCATCTCGTCGAAAGGTATGTCCAGTGTGAACAAAGGGAGGTAGCACATAATTTTTTCTGTATCGAGCGGCCACACGCGGGCCTGCCGACGATGGACGGACGGCGGACGGACGGCGCACGGCCGGGTGACGCGTACGCGACGGTGACGAGTTAAGTTTTCACCCGGGCTAAATATAAAGTCCATGTCCGACTATTGTCTTCCATGCAACGTTTTCTACAGATATTTGTTAAAGAGTTAACTGGTAAAAAATAAAAATAATTTGAAACTGGTAATTGCAATTGCTGCAAAATGCTGACATTATTTTGTTTTGCGATTACGAAAAATGTACCTACTTTTCCATATTCATTAAGCAATGTAATAGCCATTGGAATTGCCATCAAGATTTTCCATCAGACCTTTAAACTAGAGCGAAATATTTCGTGCAAGTTGTAAGGTATGTGTTGTAACACAGCGTGCGTTTAGATTTAGTCTCTCGCTGGTTTCAGTTTTATGTTCTCTAGTAGCAGTTTTTGGGGTTCATAAAGTAAGGTACACGCCGTGGCCGAGTCTATCTGCTGTGGCCCGCTCCGTTGATTCTGCATGCGCTCGTCCACGGCGAGTGCTACGTGCAATTAATTCTCCGTCACACAAGCGTTTAGCCTCCTCTGCCTCTAGTGTCATCCTTTCTCGTAGTGTTTGTAGCAGGACATTTGATGCCGAGCACTTCACTTCTTTTTGTTCAAATGTAGCGTAGATCGGTATGCTTATTTCTTTTTTATTATTTTCACTGGTTGTTCAATGTTTCTACGATAACAATGTAAATGAATGAACAGAATATTAGATTTTTTTAGTAATGGCATATTTATCATAAACAAATACAATCTACTTATACTCGTATCTTCCCCTTCATAGGTTATACATTCCCTTGGATTTATCTATTTTCAACATTTGTCTGGGCCTTATGATTTTTATCAGTGAATACGTGTACTTACCTACTTATCTTGAAATATTTTATTTGGTACTTAATGTTGATTTTTATTGGAAACTTCGTGTACAGAGTTTGAAGCTGTAGTTTCTTCGCTTTCCTCCCTGCCAGCACACCCCGCACGGCCCACCCGCATTCGCCCATAGCTTGTCGCCACGGCCAATTAATTCTATGTCACACGCGCGTTTGGGCGCCTCGGTTTCTCATTTTGTTTCTCCGCGCGGTAATTAGGACGTTTTGAGGTTCATAAAGGAAACGTTACTTTATATCGACATCGCGCAACATAAATCTTCATTCCCGGTCGTCTGCTAATTGTCTGTTGGGTTGTACGGTACGGCTTTGGCTGTATGTATGTATGTTCTTTTTTGGTGCTATTAATTATCATGCATTCGTGTTATAGGGGAGATGACTAACATTGAGTATGATATACATATAATAATAATGTTACTAAATGCCGCTTTAATAGGGATCCAAAGTTCGAGATAGAAGTTTTATTTCTGAAAGTATAAGCCAACATAATATACCTAATTCATATATTCCACCCAGGCGGGAACCTATAGGTTTAGAGACCCAATATCAGCTTCATTTCTAATACAATTGCGCCGTATATTAGGCTGCGTGGACAGCCGTGCATTAGCCCCCTGAGCCTTACTATTGATATCTATTGATTCTAACGACCTACGAGATTTATTACTTACCTACGCGTAGATCCCTAATACATTCTCCACAAACGATGATAGAGAGCCGTAGCGAATCCTTTTATGATTACGCAGAAAATTAAAAAAAACTGTAGGTATTTATTCCATTTTGTAACGCTTTAACTACCGTTCCACAATTTAGCAATAGATGGCGCTACTTGTAATGAAACTCAATTCTCGGCAAAAGCTTTAGGCAGGTACCTACTTTACGTTTCAAGGTTTGCGATTGGAGCATTGGTTCTTATCGAGACTATTATTTAAGGCTCATCTCTCTCATATCGTTTAGTGTTTTTAGTTTTTAGGTCAACAGGATTAATGAAAGACAAACTTAAGTTATCTATCGACTAAGGTGAACTTCGAGTGTTCAAACATACCACATTTAATTTATTTCTTAACTAAATAGATAGATACAGACCTGATATTAAAATATACAAGCGATTGATGTAACGTTTTTAATTGGTGCTCAATTTATGGTTAATTTTAAGCTTTTAATTCCTAATGTTGCACGTTACCCGTAAGTTGCCATGTCAATTTCACGGCTTATCATTCATTGTCAATTCATGTCACTTGACATGCAAGATTATGAGTCCGTAAAAAGAAATGTGACGGTATATAAATTTTAAAATGCTTCAGTTAACTACCTTAAAATGTAAAGAACGCGATATCGGCTCTCTGATCGCGACACGAGACGGCGCGGGCGCAGCGCTCAGCCCGATTTGGCTGACGTCACAATTCTGACAGCTAAAACATTTGTCGAACGCCGGAGATAGTGTCACAGATAACCCATCCCTTACAACAATAAGAATACACTTAGCATGTTTGCACCTGCGCCCATGCTGCCATGCGTTTCGATACCTACCTAATGCGCTTTATACAAATCCAGTTTCATGCCACCGTATCTAAATAACGCAGGTCTCTACGACGTTTAAAACAAACTCTCTCTCTAAAAAAACAAAAAGTGTCGCCTACCCTCCATTCGTTTACTAAACATGTCCGATGTTTGTTAAATCGATTCAAAATGAAACATCATTATTGGTGCTTTATCACACCGTGATGCTGATATGAGACGAGATAAAATCGTGAATAGTGTTTTTTGTGCGGTAACACCATGAGACTCTGCGTCGCCGGGCGCGCCGCGGGACGTATCCCGGGAAAGCGCCCGCCGCGGCCGCTCCGATATTCGACATTTTACACCCACCGATGTCGTGCCGTTCGTTTTGTGGACAGCTCTTTGTCTGGGATTCGACTCGCTGCGAGGTGACAATGTTTGTTGGAGTTTACGCATTCTCAATGCACACAATGCGTTTTTTAATAGCCGATGACTTGTGAATTTGTTGTGATTGATTGCTCCGTCGGGACGAAATATCTTGTGGCAACCTGCTGCATAGTGTAGTGTGCAAGTGTCAATCTTTATTATGTTCTGACGTAAAAATCTACTTCGTCGAATAGTTAATGGCATACCATACTTGCTCATAAGCAAGAACAGTGTTGTCAAGAGACTTTTGTTAGTAGGTATTTTGGGAATTAAGTACCTACCTATTAGACAAACTTCCTGTTTACCTACTTAACTTTTTATTTATTGCCTCCGATGAGTACGGAGATTAGTGCGTATCGAATCCATAAGTATTTAAACTTAATTCATACAGGAACTTCTCAAACAGAATGAAACGATTAGAGAAATCGTGCCAGCATTTTCGTTAGTCATGCCATCACAGCACCGTTTGAGGAGATAATCACGGAAATAACTGCGTCCGACCACCGAACGCAGACACGTAAACACGCTCAATAGCTGCTTAATTGAAATTTATTTCTCATTTCTCAGTATCAACAATCAATATTATAAAATCTCCAATGCGAGTCTATTCTCACATTGAGCCACAAACGAGTTCTACTCAGACATAATCGAACAATATAAAGAAGGAGTAAAGGCAAACACAATTTCAATAACAAAGAACAGCCACGACAAATAAACATATTTCACGGGCCAAAATGGCTGCGATCAGGTGTCAGGGTGTACCCCCGCGCCCCGCGCCCCGCGCCCCGCCGCACTCCTGCCTCCCTAAGCTCTTCTTTTTCTCTCCAAATAAACGATGCATTCATAATAATATGAACATGATCCTTTTATATTTGTCAACGGAACGGTTCCGCTGTTAACCCTTTACCGTCGATATTAGTGCAAAATTCCTCAGATATCTTTTAAAAGATGATAATAAAACAGTTTTATTTTAGGAACGTAAAACAAGTTCCACTCAAGAAGTTGAATTGAGTGATCGGATAAAAATTAATCTTCCCGAAAATAGACTAAACAAGTGTCGCATGAGTCGCATCATCCGTTCATCGTTTCACAAATCATCCTGGC
Organism: Oarisma aurantiaca; assembly: GCA_018251435.1. Taxonomy (NCBI): domain Eukaryota; kingdom Metazoa; phylum Arthropoda; class Insecta; order Lepidoptera; family Hesperiidae; genus Oarisma; species Oarisma aurantiaca. The sequence continues at coordinate 4,624 of DWPC01000168.1, forward strand.
GCGATAACACGAAGAGGATATAACTCAAAAATACAAGAAGTCAACGTACTTGCTTATGAGAGGATTTAAAATAATTTAACATTAAATTATTTATTGGTCTTGCATCCCGCTCCGGCGGCCGGCGAGCCCGGTGCGAGGGCTAACGTGATCTCCTTCTCTCCGCCATCGATCACGCGAGGTGTGACGTCACGCAGAGCCGTCGTGTGCGGCCGCCTGAATTTATTGCGTCTGCGCACCCAGCCACTGTAGAAGTACTACGTTTTATTATACTCGCCCTAAGTTTTAATTATTCAGACGACATTTTTACCCATAAACTTCATTCCGCAGTTGCGCATAACATCATCCTCGAACTTTATGGATTCGATTTCAAATCTGTGGAAATTTTTAAATAATTATAAAGAAAATCAAGTGGGCATAGGCAGTGCAATATTGTTACAAAATTGTCATGTGTCAGGACAGGACGCTCTGTCATATTCGTCGCAAACCAACATAATATAAATGATTTTTGGAATTATTTCTTAATAAAATGTGGCAGATTGCCTATTCATTGATATTAAGAATCTTCAGCCAAAATTACGGCCATGAATGCAAACTGGATTTGATTCTAACAGTGGGACCTTTAAGGGACCTGCTAACCAGACTCAGCGCAGAAACTATTGAGGCGATAACAAACTGATATAATTTAGAAATCAATAGGTATACGACTGCCGTTGTTATTCACGTTCAATATAAACTCGGACACAAAAAAACAACAAACGAAGATACCGGTAATGCTATAAATGTGGATGGCTCGTATCGTTATAAAGCTGGCAGCGGAGGTAGCCGAGAACTTGTACAATCTGTATACGATTTCATTCATATTGTCCATCGGCACGATTAGGGAAAGTTTGGAATTGATCGAACTGATGAATGAAGAAACGCAATAGAATTAATTGTGTTATGTAAAGACGAAGATGTACTGATCAAATGGGATAAAACGATTATGTTACTCGTGATTGTTTTACTCACTTTTTGGATAATAATAATGAACCTAGTGGCGGGTTGTAATGGTAGAACTTTTTAGTATGATAAACATGCAGTACAAGATAAGAATTGGCATTTTATGAATCCGATTATGACTGTATGGATTGTGATTAGAAATATGTATGACTTCGACATTAATAGAGCGAGTGAAACTCATCTCCTCACTAATGTTACTGAAACGGGCGCATAGAACATTAATCCTAATTATAAGTTAAATTACGACATTAACGACAATAATTATGTATCTAACTTTGTTATATTAGATATACTGTTTAATCTTATACTCGACGGGCAGTTAACTAACGGACTTACATAAATTCAAAGTACAAAATGTATAGGTACTCATTATCAAGTTGTATTCGTTCAATGATTTATAAATCACGTCATAACCATAACTTCCGTAAAGTGAATGCATCAAAAAGTATTGCTAGAGTGACGTAAAGTCACAAATCTGCTTGCATATTGATAAATTTATTTGTGTAGCGTCGTTCGTCACGGCCCTGCGTCAATCAATGAGCTATGTAGCGCGGCGCGGCTAACGTGACATTTATTTATTCTTCAACGTGTCCCTGTCGTGTTCCGTCGTGTTCCGTCGCCGTTACTCGTTTACACGGGACGAGATACTCCATTATGTCTTTTCATGTGTTTATAGACCCAACTGATTAATATTTCGTTGATATAGTCCGTCTGACATTACGTTATGGAGATCGTTTTGGCGATTTAAAATAAGACGATTTTATTTCTATTTTGGGCTGAGATAAGTTGATGAATGTTCAATGTGTTGTCAAAATTATCACTCAGCTTGGACATCTGTGAAATTTTAACGAATGCTAAAGGAATGATAGCCGCGTCTCGGCTTCCATAAACAATACATCACCGCCCTAAATCAGAGCATATTGCGGAGCTGGCGAGCTGCGCCGGCGCAACACTTGCTCTCTCCTTGACGCCTTTTTGTAGTGTTTTTTGTTTCCCGCCCGGGAATAATGTCATTAAGGCGCCTTTAATGTTGTCAGTGAGCGGGAGCCGGCAGCGGGCCGCCGCCCAAGGCGAACGTTTGTTGATACTTAAATTAGGTTGTTTTGACACGCCTCGTCCTTATGTTTGTACTAAATCTAATAAACGTCGGTAGCGAGAAAGCGATCCATTTATTATTCCGATGTATGTGCCTAATTTTTCTTTTTCAAAGTACTTTTCAGTTTAGAGTTAGTCCTGGATCCATTAACACACTTCCATCATCAGTGTATCTACATCGGACGCATAGGAAACAATTGCAGGGGCCGCGTATACATCGTATACATAATGCATCGTATAATGTCAATATTGTCAGTAGGTAGCATTGTGGTCGCACTGTCGCAGTCATTACATGAGGCTCGGGCGCGTCGAGCCCATTGTAGTCAATGTGCGCCGGGTGGGTGTGCAAGCGTAAGTAGCTGACCCTCGACACGCCAGCCCTCGCGGGGAGGCGACAGGCGTGCCCACCTCGCGTCAGCTCCGCTCGGACACCGTGCCCACTCCCAGTCAAGTTAGCGACTCATTGTCGTAAAAATTATTCCGTCTGCTACATCTTAGAAATTGTATTGTATGACACCCGAGACCGGACGCGCTCCGTTAAAACAAGATGACTCAGAAGTTTTATCTAAAAAAATATGCAAAGCTCTCCGATTTCAAACTAAGCTTATTGAATTTGCCACGAGCGAAACTATGGTTCGGATCATTGTGATGCATCTATTTTTGTGACAGCCACAGCACGACAATATGAGGGAAATATTTCACTGTTAAATGAAGTTGTGAGCGCGCGTCAATATTTTCTACAGTTTATTCCTTCTGTTCTTTGATCCACTAGGACGCTGTCGAAGAAGTTTATCAAGACATTTAGTAGATTAACGCGTTCCTGCATGCCCATTGCCCATCAAACGCGTTGGTACATAAATAAAATCCCATGCACATCAAACGAGTACATAAATATTTTTGCGGGAAAAATACTGAGTTAATAGTCTCCGCATTAGTTTCGTAATATGTCAGTCATATGACGGGACAATTTGTGTCTAGGAATCGCCGCGAGTGATGCGTAGTGAGAAATCATTAGCTCGGTATCCGACTTCGTTCGTCGGGTCATCGTCCCAAATGACTGGGCTAGTGCGAAGTTGTCAAAATACCTGCAATTATGTGAGCGTAGGTAGGTGTGTCAGGTGAGGCAGATGAGCGGAGAGTGCTCAATCGGCAGATAATTACCGTCGCGGAGAGCCGCCGTGCGCTCCGCTGAAAGATTGACACGCGCGCGAGACCCACTCGATGACTTGTTTATTGCAATCCGCTCTAATGCCTAGTTTACACTCGCCAAATACGCAGACGGACGCGATTGAGGTTGAGCTGCTCATTTTGCACAGATAATGTCGTCTGCACTGTTTGATGTGCACTCATATTTGCAGCATGGACCTAATTGAACGATTGATGCTTTAAGTACTTACACAGTTTCCATGGGCTCTTTTATTTTTAGATTTAATTAGATATGTAATTATTTAGGTGACAATTATATTGTACTTTGTGGTGAGAGGCGTGTTTGGGTTTATTAGGTTTTTTTTCCCGTAATTAAACACCCAAGCCATTTAACAAAATTTGTTATTTCATCCACTAATTTCGTCAACCTATCTTTCGTCAAATTCTCTTCAAAGTTCTTAAAATAAATAAGTAGCAACAATTATGGCTCATTGACCAGAAAGTTTTTCCATTCAATATGTTCCAATATGTTTACAATTTGTTTCCAATCCCCAAATTAAGTAAGTTCCGACGTTACCGGAATCGGTGTGTTATTGAAATTGTTTATTAGGTGAGCAAGCGTCCTTTTAATTGTAACTGGTTTTGTGGCAGATTTGTCGTAAATATTATCCGCAAATTGCGCACAAACCAGCGGGGGCGCCTCACGTGGCGCCGATTTCTCACCGAGTTGCCTCCGCTGCCAAACACATTTTTTAACACCTCGATCCGTATTTAAATCAAGCGTGCACTTTATGGGTCCATCGACTTAATGCATGCATTCTAAGGATTCTGCATTGAATTTGAATAGGTGCATAAAATATGGAATCCATATCTTACTTTATCACGTACCTATAAGATTAATTATATGTATTTATAAAATTAAGTTTATCTTCATCGTCATCGTTTTTATTTTTATTGAATTCGTGTTGTCGCTAAAGTTTGAAACCAATAACGTTTGATGTATCGTTTGTTTCAGATCACAAAACTCAAAATCGACAGTAATCCATTCGCCAAGGGATTCCGAGACTCTTCACGTCTCACTGAATTTGAGAGGTATGTGTTTTCTTATGTTCAGTACTAACTTTTTAAACTTATTGAGAACAAATTTAACCAGTGTTAGTAAAAGTTTGGAGAGATTTTTATAGATATCGATAACTTAAAGATACATTAAACGCGTACCTATTACATCTGGCTATAATCGTCTACTGCAACGAAAGTCATGTATCATTGCAAACATGGACATTCATTAGGCCTCATTACGGCTATGACAGAATTTGGTATCTGCGTTCTCTAATCGTGTATTGGACACGCTCTCTGAAACAAACGCGATCGACGCTGATTGATGCTTAAGTGTGCTCAATTATGTCTCTATATCTACTGCCTCGTGGCCAACCGGACCGAGATAAACGCATGCACTAGCAGGTATTACCTGAGTTCTAATCATTTGCAACTTTCTTAGCCATTTCTTACATCTCAAAACACTTAATCCACATTTCTATATTCCATTACCGAGATCATTAGCGCACTCTATCGATCATCGGCAACTTGTCCGTGTGTTTGGCAACTCAAATATTTTATTTTGCATTTCTTTGTTTGTTGAGATTCTATATCACGGGCGAGCACGAAAGAACATCAGTCTTCCCCGAAGATGCGCGCTTTGGCGTTGCCCATTCTAGGTAGATTATAACACATTATTATTTTGAAATTTCAATTAAAGTGGCAATCGATCTTATTTTGTTTTCTGTCTTTTCAGGGAGACAATGGAATCAATGTTGGCGGAACAGCACTATCTTCGGTCACCGCTGCGACCGTTCGATTTGGATCAGCACAACAATAATTTGACTCTGGAAGAAAAAGCTATTTTGGCAGCTCGCTCGCAGCTGTTCCTTCGAGCAGCGTATCCGCTTTATGGAGTTCCGGCAGCAGCGCTCTGGGGCCAATGGGCGTGCTTGGCTCCACAACTTCTGGCTCAGCAGCACCTGGCGTCTGGGTCAGGGTTGCAGCTGCCCCGGCCGGTGTACCCCGGGGGAGTTCCAGCGACCTCTCTGTCTCAGCACCGGTTTTCGCCGTACCCTCCGAGAAGAGCGTCTCCCGGGTCGTCGCCGGACTCCCTGCGCGACGCCAGCCCGCACCCCCTCCCCCCGCACCCCTCGCACACGCCGCACCCGCCCCACAGCCCCACTTAGTGATACATCCACGAAGTACTTCAAGAGATCTCGCACGCAGTGACATAGTAATATGATAGAACAATAATTCGTTTTTAGAACATTATTTGTGATGACCGCGTCTGGGAGGCAGAAAATATTGAATTCAGAATGATCTTTGGTTACGCCGTGACTGTATTTGTGCATTGTACAGCATTCGATGTTATGAAAGCTCAAGTGATTAATGTGAACTGAAATCGATAATGTGCTGAATTAATATCACTGTTTAGGTATTTGCTGTTGTGCGCAACGTGGCTTACCGGCTTACGGCCAACCGTCAGTTGTAATATATTGTAAAATAATATATTTAAATATAATTTTAAGACTGTAATTATTGTTATTGTAATTATCTTATTATGTTCCTAATAATTTTCTCTGGTAGCGATCTATGTATTTTGGTGGTTCATGTTTTATGCTGTAGACATTAAAGAATGCATTGTTTATAAATGACTGTAGGTCGTGTTGTGCCTGCAGCCCTACACGTGTAATGAGTACAATTTCTTTGGGTGTTGATATTGTCTACTGTTTGAAAACACGTTATGTGAATACTTGAAATGTGCAATACAAAATCATGTTCTAGGGGACTTAGATGTTGGTAGTAAGATAGAATGTAATTAATTAACTGTAGAAATTATATTTGCTGTTTGTGTTTAAGACTTATTCCATCTGGATTAGTTTCAAGGTGAAATCATAGAAGTAACACTGATGTTACTGCGTAGTTAAATTATAGTTATTAAAAATAATATATTGATAAAGAACACAAAATTAAATGTTTGTTAACATATTTTGATGTTTTTTTTGTACCTACCTACCCCTTTTGAATTTCAAAAATTTATACAGATAATACAATTAAAGCTTATTTAATACCTAGTTAATTTGGGTAACATAGGACTATCATTATCGTCAACAAACTTTTTCACCAGCAGGTAAGTAGGTTACCTAGTATACCTACCTATACATATAGGTATGTAACTATGATGGTAATTTATTGTTTAGGTATATTCGTGGGTAGGATAATGATTTATCTGATAATCGCTCTCAATTTATTTAAACAATGCATTATCTTTTATTTTATGTAACTTTTTTTTGCCAGTCGTCAAAGGGGTGGACCAAATTTATTTAGGTACCTACAAAGTAAATACAATGAGGTAAGTAGGTAATAGGTATTGACAATGATCCAAAATTTTATTAAATTTAACCTTTACAAAGATTACCTACCTACCTACCTGTAATATTAGGTATAAGGTAGCCAGTATCTTGGTAAATACATACCTAGGTACCTACTTACACCTAAAGTTCCTACCATTTGTTTGTTAAAAGACTGAAGAGGTACGTAGATATGGTACATCATAAAAAATCTAAGTAAGTACTATTATGTAAACAAGTACCTACGTAACCTTTATTTAGAAAATTCCCAGAAAGCTCTTTTAATAGTACGTTTTAATACTTACCTCCCTATGTAAGGTACATACATAGGTAATTAAGATATAACAATCTTTATGTTCATCTTGGATTTTCATGTTGAGGATAGTAACTATTTAATTATTGCTTAAACTATTTCTTTTAGTAAATGAAACAAACTAAACCTATCGATGTGCAATAAAAATATTTTCATTCATTCATTGCAATACCTACCTGCAGATATCGCTACACTAAGGAGTTCGCTGGATAGAGAACCGGTCCAGTTAATGACACGCCCGGCTACGAGATGGCGCTACTGGTCCTGAACCAGGCTGTAGCGTGAAACGTGATGGTATTGTGCATGAAGCTACGGAATTTGTGTAGATGTAGACTTAGTAAAAATTGAAAAAAAAATCTATCATAGACATCATATTTGATTTTATGGAAATTGTACATAAGTGCCTATGTAATTATGTATTTATAGCAGCCTCTACTTGTTAATTTTTTGAATCCTTTTACCTAGGTTACCCAATCACATTGTTTAGGTAAAACTAAAATACTATTAAAATTGACAAACAACATCAAATAGGTTACCTACGTGCGCTTAGTGTCTTTAGTAGGTACCTACCTACCTAAGTAGGTATAAAGATAACATGACTTGGAGTTAGAGATTCTGAAACAGTTGTTTTTACGATCGCCCCGTGTCCGTGATTTACGACGAATAGACAAAGCGTGACAGATTGCGAAATTGTAACAAATTAGTGCGACGCGGAGGGCAATTATGCAAAGCAACTATA
>DWPC01000169.1:0-12301 GCA_018251435.1 Oarisma aurantiaca
GGAGGCCAAGATTTCGTGGTAACCTGCACGTGGTTTACAATTAATTAAGTATGCCTCATACGTACATAATTATATCGTATCTTAATAGTAGTAAAGTGGAGACTCTTTGATTCATAAAAATGTTTGTTTTAGACGATCAGTATTTTATATGTATGTAAAATTCCCGTGTCACGCCTTTTTATGAACTCCTCCGAAATGGCACGACATATTGACGTGAAATTACAATACAGCATAATTCAAGACAATCCATTAGGTCTGGAAATCGGACACTATCTATTTTTCATCCCCCTAAATGTTAAGAGGAGTCCACTCCTAAATTACTTTTTAGACAAAATATTATGTTTTCAAATTTCAAAACAGTACATACAACCCTAAATTTTCAACCTTCTGTTTCTAGTTTGGTGAGTCAGCTACTATACGTATTCAAATAATGTGGAATAGATTTAATTAGTTAGCGGTTAAATAGTGAAAATGTTTGATCAAAAAAAGTCAACTTCAAGGAATTGAATTATAAGTTCAACACACTTGATCCCTAGCAAAATTGTACCCTTTACAGCACTATGTATCGAAGACAAATTACCTATTGAAAACTTCATATCTTTCTCATATATTTTTAAAATCAATCAATCAAATCCCCCGACGCGGCACCAATCGGCACCATGTCCATCCTCATTCAGGTCCATTCCACTCGAAACAACTTCACCTCGTAAATGTAATAGAGTTTATTAATCAGCGCTTGCAATAGGGGAGGGCCCCTATGACCTCGGGCATAATTGGGTTCGTTGATACGATAATACCATATTACCGACGTCAGGTATGATGAAACACGACGTAATTTACGAAAAAAATATCGGAGCTAGTAGCAACATTTATTCAGTACTTTCACGTCCTGGATTTTTTAAATGTTGAAATAAGACAATGATTAATAATAACTTACATATATACTATAAACTTACTTATTTAAGCTATTGTTGGTCAAGTCGAGCCTCTTCAGTGACTGCAGTAGCGATATGTTCTCGGGGAGTACTTCCAGCTTATTGTCTCTGATGTTCAACACGTTAATGTGTTGCATGTGATCACAGAACTCTTCCGTAATTTCCTAAAAAGTTACGTAATGTCATAAGCTCGAACATTATAATGATCTATTCGCTTAATAGTAATAGTATGTTAATTTATCTTTTTTAACAATGTAAATAAATTAGTTTATGCTAAGCTCAAGTATTATTGAATGTGATAATATTCGTTAATATTGTACCTTAATATAGTTATTAGCTAAATATATCTCCTTTAAAGCTGTACAGCCGTAGAAGTCGGGCAACTCTTCAATATCATTGTGATTCGCGTCTAAAATTTCCATTTTCCTCAACTCTCCCAAAGCCGGAAGCTTTTTCAAATTATTGTTAGATATATTCATCTTTTTTAGGTCTAAAATTAGCAATACAATGAAGATTATGAGTTTAATTGATTAGCAAATGTTAGAATGAATTTTCTGAATATCAAGCTACAAATAAACATATGCTATCAACAAGCCATCTAGTATTTTCAATTAAGCCTTTAATTCATTGAATTTTTTTTACATATAATTTGGAATAATGAGAAGTCAAATATTTACAGTTTCTAAATCAACATTAAAAACCTACCTCTGAGATTTACAATATCAGGAGGCAATTCAGTGAGGCAATTATGTGACAAATTCAACTCTACCAACCGCACCAGATACCCCATCCCGGGTGGTAACACTGACAATTTGTTATGTGACAAATCCTGGAAAACATGCCAACTGTGGGATTAATATTTGAGATCATAAATTTACCTCTAATGAAAAGTTTTATTATTTATGTATTATAATAATATTATTGATAATAATGATAATTATAAGATTTTTCAAATTTGTTTTGCTAATTTCAAAGGTTTTTTTATTTATCAATTTGTTATTATCTATGCTGGTCTCTAAATATCAATCCTCATTCCAAGTTTACTACGGAATATATAGTGAGTGAGTAAAACGGAGTATAAAGGGTCATTATATAACATGGATATTCAATCTCTACAGATATTATTCTGCACTACATCATGTTAAATAAACAAGACAGGTAACATGATATTGTTTGTGAAGGACATTTGACTTTCAACACAACACATAATTAAGTTGGGTAGCATAAAACCCTTCACAAATCTGCAGTTGCATGACCGAGTATGCTGTGTGCTTCCTCCAAAGGAGAGACCAATGCTCAGTATGTTTTAGAGCTTAATCCTTAATTTAGATACGTAATCTATACTTATCTATAATATGTATAATCTTTTAATCACAAAAGGCAATGTTAAAGGCATATTGGCATATTTTAAACCTGACAGTTTGCACAACAGGCAAAATTCATTAAATTTAAGGAATTAGCTTTTCCTATTTGGAAACATAACAGTTACTTACCAGAAATGTTAACATGACCAAATCCCCAAAATCAGGCTTGATTACTTGTAATTGATTATGAGATATGCTGAGCCATCGTAATTCAGTTAACTGGTAGAATTCCTTTGGTAGTGTTGATAACTTGTTCCGATCCAGTGTTAAGTTAGAAAGATTTTTCAATTCACCAATCTCCGGGGGTAAGCTTGACAATGCATTGTCATGAAGCTGGAATATAAAAATAAAGTTACAGATAAGTTTTTGACAACTCAGGACTAATTTTAGAATTATTTTATAATTTTGCTTTATAAATAGCTTGAATATGAGATATTTTTATGTTTTCAATCTTTTTAACAATTTAATTACATGATAACATTTTGAATGGAGGTGAATATTTTATTATGTGAATTGTTACCCAGAACACCAGTTGACAATCTATGTATTTTGTAAGTCCCTCAAAATAAATATAATATGCATAAAAAATGACTTCAAAACCCAACCATGTCCATAGTTTGGTGATCATAGCCTTTTTAGTTGTGGTTCACCTTGAGAGTAATGAGTTCTTGCAACAGCTTGACATTGGGCGATATTGAAGCGATGGCGTTCGAGCTAAGGTCCAGCATCTTCAGCGGCTCAGAGTTCCACCAGTTGTTGTGGTCTGATTTAGAGAAGTCTACCTCTTTCGTGTCTTCCATGACAAGTTCATCGATCTTCCACACATTTTCGGGTACTACAACGTCATTCAATATTATCTTGTGAAGAGATTTTCGCACAACAAACTCATTAAAAATTCAAAGATAATAGCTTCATTCATCATGCTTGGACACACATTAAATAAGTAGATGTAATAGACTCACCTGATCCGAGACCCCTATTGCATAAACTCAATTGCCCGGTCCGTTTTGCTGATTTTATCATACCAATGGAGAGCTCATCTGCGACTGCATTTTTGTCTTGTAAATGGAAAACAGATCGATTCGTTATTTTTATTTTAGATTTTGTAGGAGCCCGTCGAGACATTTTGTGAACGAACGATAGGACGCACGAGTTATTAAATGTAGGAAGTCTTGACGAGTGACTTATCAAAGTTATCAACAAATCAAACAACACAACACAAACCAACAACAACAACCTTATACCACAGATCAGTTATTAGTATTACTATACTCACAGATAATACATAATATAAAACGGACTTATACTCTTTGAACCTCAATAATTTCAACCAAAGACTAAATAGAACTAGTTGGTACATTACATTAATTTTGTACTTATAATAGGTACTGAACTTTTTTCTTGAAGATTGTTTTTTAAATTTAATATATATAGACTATGCATGAAATATGTACAAACTACACACGACTAAATCCTGAGAAATCTAAATCACACCCCTCACGGACCATTAGCCTTGTGGCACACAGTCAAAGTTGTAATCACACACCAAAATGTATGTCATTCTCACAATGTAATAGGGACAGGCTGAGGCTGCTGAGAGCTGAGTGTCCAAAAAGCATAAACCCACAGTAATTGTAACTGTACTGAAGAACCCAAGACTATGGGACCCAAAAAGGCCGCACTAGGCGCTAGACAGAAGGCGCGCGCTCTTTAAAAAAGTTTATTAAGTAGACAATATCTTTAATCACTTACCTTCAAGGTTGGCCAATTTCGAAGTACATTTTGTATGATAGAGATTGTTTATATCAAACATAATTAAAAATTGCAATGGTCAAAGTTCTGATATTATAATTACTGGAAATACATAAGGCGTCTTGATAAATTACTACTAAATTATATTTTCATTACAATAATAATTATGTAACATAATTATTAATTAATTTACTGGATATATGTATGTACTTTATCGACTGTGTAATAATTATGGTAAACTAAGTACTGTCATACAATAATCAAAATCAAATCACACATTTTCCATATTTTTTTATGATCGTAATTTTTCTAATAACATGGCCAGTTATTAATTTATTTATTCAGTAGGTATAGAATATCAATTGATTAGGTATGTATGTATAAAAAGAAAAAAACTTATATCGAATACAAAACAATATGTGCCGCATAATGCCGCAAAATACCGCATAATAATAATATAGATTAAAACCAAAATAAATGTAAATAGGTGCCGTACCTAAGTACAGTAAGTAGCTGGCAGCATTGCCCCGCTGTATAACCAAGCTTATAATTATAGATAAAACATATAAAACGGAATAATCTTATAATGCTGACCACGGATTTTTTTATACCTATCTAAATCTGTGATGCTAAGCAGCTGCTCTAGGGTCACTCGTCTTTTCTATCATTTTTTTTATTGTTACAAAAACGAGTGTTCAAAATTAAACAATAATGAAAGCTTACGTACTTTTCTATATCTATGCTTATAACTAATTATTCTATAAGTCGTAAGTAAATTTTAGTAGAAAAAAACTACAAAAAGAGGGCAACGCCGGGGTGAGCAGAAACTAAGGGTAAATGTACTTACTCTTTCGTTTGGGTGCACACATTTTCGGATCGAGTATACAACAATGTTTAAAAATAATACATATTGGTATACAATACATCTAATGCAATCATTGGTATACAATACTTTTAATGTAAATTGTGGTAAGGAGTACATAATTATTAAATGTTAGAGATCGACAGATCATTGTATTGTATTCATACATGGGTAAATTGCACACGCCTACGAATTTCAAAGAGGTCTATTCAAAGTTGTTCAAAGAGCATAGATTTTCAAAGAGACAGCTCTCAGTAGGTATCGTTGGTTTTGGTTTCTTAAGTGGAACGCAGCCTAGATGGCGACTGTATGACACTTGTGACCTGTGACAGCACTGACAGCTATCTATGGTGACAGCCGTTCATGTCAGCACTCAGCTCTTCACATCACAATGACATTTTGCTTTTGGAATTATTGAACTTTTATCAGTTTTTTTATATACGTACACACGTACCATAATTAAATAATCATTCATGTTTCGATTAAGTATTGATGCAGTTATTTAATTTCATGTGTACTACCTATTTTAATTTTATAAATAATTATCGAACAAACTTAAGATAAAACCAAAAGTAGCAATAAATCAAGGTTGAGGAAGGAATTAGTGTTATAACTGTTATAACCCCATGTGGTTATTATTACATTTACAAAGCATTTACATTAGAACTACGAAATGCTGGAACCATGGAATGATACATCAATTTTACCTCCACCAATAAATACAGCAATTTGTAAACGTAATATCGGTGGGTAATTGTCTATACTATTTTGTTATGTTACTTTAGTACCTACACTACCTACTATTGTTTGAAATTACAGTGATTAAATATTATGATTTTTCAACTTTCAGATTTGAAGATGTTTAAACATGTATTAAACAATATCATCAACACATTGAAAAAACAATCTCCTTTGCATAATGAAAGCGCAATTTTGTCAAGGCTTCTTTACAAATATGACAAGAAATTTAGAAATGATATTGGTTACAGAAGTTTTAAGAAAGTGAACTGTGCATTACGTAAATATTTGTCACTTAACTTGTTAAAAGATGTAGAACAAATTAAATCTGTACTACCCAATGAAGAAGACACTCCTTACTATTTGCCCACCAAACAAATGATGCAGTATCTACTGGTTCGAGTAATATCATTTTCTAAACTAATGATGAGAGTAGTTGTTTGTTCAAAACAAGCAGCAGTATTTTATTTGGACAGGTTGAAAAGAGGAGAGAACCACTGGATGAGTCTAATGCCTTATTCTGTATTGAGCAGAATATGGTCAATGACACTTGTATTGCTCCAGCTTTCATGCAGTTGGTATCAACAATTATATTCATTTCTAGATGAACTGGAATTTAAAGGTCTTAGCTTTTTACCTGCCAATTACACACTACCAGAAAATTTAAAGGAGTGGCTGGATATAAAAAATATAGATCATTTTGGACGTCTTGAGTGGTCCAAGAAAAAAATAATCAATGCTGAGCAATGGCTGGTAGATATTGATGACAAAGAGGTTGAAAGTATTCTTGATTATGTTAATCAAATCAATGAAAATCCAACACAAGGTGAAAAAACAAGCCTGGACAAGTTACACTATGATGTGCCAGTTTCGCACATGGTAACAGTTCAGCAAGTTGACCAAGGAGAAGCAATATCTCGGGAAACTTTTACAAAACTGTTAAACAAGATTGAAAACCAAGCTAAATCCAACAACATCAAAAATGAGAAGCCTGACTACTTTCACGTCACTGATCGTGTGACTGATAAGCATGCTCTTCAAAAATTTATTGCCAATGAGGAAACATTCAGAAACGAATGTAGCAGCAGATCATTAACAAACCATCTCACTTTTATGCAATGGCAGTCCTTAAAAAAATGTCTAGAAAAACTGGATAGTTTAACATTAAATAATAGAAAACTGCAAAGAAGATTCCAGAAAATATGGCAGGAAAAATGTTTAGATGTTTGAATTAAAACACATTTGAAAGTTACAAATGAATTATTTAATAACATAATATTACAAAAAACTATATACACATAAAGCACCATTCAAGCAGATAGGTATAACAATTATGTAATGTTACATCTCACCATTTAAATTAACCTATTACATCAGGTACATTATTAAAGAATACACTATTTTTATAGTAAACATGTTCAATAAAGAATCAACTATTAGTATATTCGTATATGCTCGTTGGAATGATTATCAATATAAAATTCATTATACTATCAACATTATTAATGACCAATTATCAAAGAATTTATATTAAAATTGTTATTGTTCCTTATATTGACCCTCGGTATAAACTTCTTATATGTATTTGTATCACTTTAAACATGATTTATAAAATGCAAAAAAAAAAACAAAGTTTAGTTATGTTATTTCAACTCGGAAATTTATAATGGTTATTCACCTGCTTAGGTTGTTTAGGTTACATAGCTAAACTATGCTACGAAAGACTTATGACAGACCATGAACTTGAGTAATTTTTTTACATAATTTTATAGAGGCAACAATAAAGTAATGATAATACCTACCTTTAATAATATAGGATAACTCACTTAACATGATCCTTTTTTAATTGTTACTTTAGAATAATTTGACGGATTACAAAAATAATTGGTTGTTAAGAGTACATAATATATTGGAAATGAATATAATAAGTCAGGTCAGTGAAAACTATTTTGCAAATATTTTAATTATATGAACCTTTTACATAGCTGCACCATATTTCTACAATGGTGTAGTATTTCCTTAGATAGACTTACATGTATACATGAGTTATCATGGCTATCAATTAATATCAGTTTCATTATAAGTATATCCACAATGCTCTGAGAAAAAAAAAACATTAAATTACATTACACGATTTTCTTAAAGCATACATTGATTCAAATTCAATGAAAAAGAAAACATGATATTCTGATTATTACGCACATACATGTCCACTGACACTCGTTAGTTAAGTGCTTCACACTCTTTTTAGTATGTAACGAAAAATTTCGCATTTAGGAGAAAACATATAATGTAACACATTATTATTATTTTATTAACACATAATGTAACTCGATTTTAAATATGTACCTAAGATATTATGTTTAAAAACTAACGATGTCATCATTTTGTGACATTATTTGAGACAATGATGTCTTCATGAGTAAAGATCATTTTCCTATTAAATAAATGCTCTTCCACAAACATATTTTGATATTTTTTGAATTGGTGTTATTAAATATAAGTAACTTCATAACCAGTCTCATATAATGATCCCCTAAAACTGTCCTCTATTAATGACACAATATGTTAGATTGTTTTGCAATTGGTTTATGTAAGCTTTAATGGTACAATTTCAGCACAAATGTAAAAGTATTATTATCATTATTAAAAGTAGGTAAATTGAAAATACAATGTTTAATCATGAAACTTATTGCTGTACACAGATCATGTACCATGCAAATCACTAGTTAATCTTAAAATTTAGCATAAACATAAAAGTTACATCAAAGGTAAACATTATATTGAATTTTATTCATTATATTGACCAATAAAGTATTTGAGACTTCACAACCCCTCCACATACCGTAAAATTAGTATGTGCCCTGTAAAATACACACCATGTTTTAAAAAAAAATACTGGCAATAGCTGTGATACGAATTTTTAATTACTTAAGCTAAGCAACAACCCATCTCGTCCCACTGCTGGGCTTGGGTCTCCTTTCACATTGTGAGGGATATAGGTCATAGTAGTGCCAGCGTGGTAGACGCTGGCCAAGTGCGGATTGGTAGACTTCACACACCGTCGAGAACATTATGGAGAACTCTAAGGTGTGTAGGTTTCCTCCCGATGTTTTCCTTCATTGAAGCAAGTGATAATTAGTAATACGCACATAATTTTTGTTATGAAAATTAGTGATGCGTGCGAGGATCGAACTCAGACCCCCGGGACGGGAGTCCAACGTTCAAACCACTAGGCTATCACTGCTTTTTTTTAATTACTCAAATAATAATAATACGTCAAGGTCAACAAATAAGCACTGGTCCATTACTAAGCTTGTGTGGCATTTCCTCTAGACTAGAGTAAACTTACAAATAAACTTACCTAAATAACCGCACGCATGAGAGTGAAGAATAATATACTCGGTGATAATCTATTTTCTTGTGCTGGATAATTTTTGTAACCTCGCCTTTAATCCTCCTTCCTTTTTAGGTTGCGTTAGTGATTTTCGTTCCTCTTGCAACTTTTTTGTTTCTTTTAATCTGTAAATAAAAAATCCATTTTTTAAACACCAGTTGCATATAAATACAGAAAGGTCCTTTTTAGGTCAACGGCTAGTCAAATACCTCCCATAAATTTCGCTACTCTGACTAGTAACGGACTTACTGATTTCAGCGATACCAATGCTTATTTCTTATTATTTTATTGCTTATTATTTTAGTTTTTTTTTTTTTTATATCGGACATAATTAAATTTCACGGGATTAGACTCACTTTTCTTTTATAGCTAATTGTTCTTCCTTTTTGAAAATATCCTTAAAATCACTACAAAATGGTATCCACAATGAGAAAAATTCCTTCGGTTCGCAGTCCTCAACTTTGCCACACTTGGGAGAGTACTGATAGAATTTAACGGTAGCTATGAACTTGTTCCGACATTCTATTAAATTTTCATTTTCAGTCTTGAGCTTTTCGTCTGCGGCGTTCATGAATGACGTCATCTTGTCTTTGAACACGTCGAGCCGTTTGCACTCGCCCGCCTCGTCGCCGCGACACTCTTCGCAGTCGATAACCTTTTTCATCTCCTCTTTACAACCTGTAAAAACCTGCTAACTTTTTATTATTGAACTAACAACCGTTCTATACCCAGTCCTAACCAGTTGGTTCTCTTCCACGTTAACAGGATGTGGATGGAAAATAATATCAATAACACAATACATTTATTATCCTTTAGAAGTTCATTATTGAACATCGTCTATAATTTGCGCCGATTCCAGTGGTTACCAGCCTTTTTTCGGGACGGAAGTCCACACGGTCTTTGGCGTCCTGTGATTCATTTATCCGTTTGAGGACCTTAATTCACCTACGATTATTGGTTCTTTGATCTGATGGCCTTACTATGGTCTCTTCAGCCAGGGAACTAGTAGTGAACTAGTAGCTAAGCAGAGAGTTGACTATACCAACAGGTTTTATTTAAACCTATGTAACGGCTGGTAGAGACGACACGTCACAACAACAATTGATTATAATATATGCCTACCAACTAAGATTAATTTATCTGTACATTAACCCATTCAACGCCACCGTCCTACACCCAGTGCCCACTAAATTTGACATATCTGTGCGCCACTAACGATGAAACGCATATAAGCGTTGCGGGCATATTGTAATAGTGTTAAAAACGCACAGACGCGTCGTGGGCACTCAACGGGTTAAAGCAAGCGATGGTAACCTTTGAGCCGGCCGGCCAGCGCGGCGAGGTGCGCCGCGACGTCCGTGAAGTCGATGGCGGCGGCGCGCGCCACGTCGCCCGGCTCCGGCACGGGCAGCGCGCAGCCCGCCGCGAGCGCGCCGCCGCGCACGCGCACGTACGTCCGCACTATGAAGTGCAGCAGCGTCACGTGCGACTGCTTCGACTGGGAACGCAATACATCGATGTTATTACAACGATAACACACGTACACACTAACGTCACATACCACTAAAGATATAAGTGGAAATATTTTTGTGTCAAAGCAGGTAGTAGGGAATGGGAACAACACAGTAAGTCAAATTAATGCCTGTTATGATAATGAAGATTACATTTACCTTAACATCTTTTAATTTTGACAATATTTCCAACCCAAATCCATCGGCTTGACCCCGCTGTCCATTGCCACCATTCATGTAATTGCCGAGGGTCAATATTATTGCAAACAGCTGCTTTAGAGGTTCACTCGTCATTAGAAACTGCAATGCAAGTAAGTACCACATTTTATGAAACAAATTTTACTATCTAATTTCAAAACTATTGCTTTGATAAAGTGTTTTTTTAAAGTGAGGATTAAACATTACTTATAATAATAATAATTAATAATTCTTAGTGGATAATGTTATTGTAACAGTGAAATTCGTATGGAATTTATTTAGCATTTCACCTCACAAGTATGTTTCAAGTTGTCTAACTTATGCATTGTTGTATTAACACTGTCTTCGAATTCTGCTTGAAACATGAAGCAAGAAATTCTCTCTGCAAAATTTGGTATTCCTGACAAATCATGCAGGAACAATTCAGGTTTATCGAGTGGCACATCTGGCTTGTTGGTCAAGTGTTCCTTTATCATCGACAACTCTTCGTCTGTCGCTCGCTGCAAAATAAATATCTTCATGTAGGCAGGCACTTACTGTGTGAAAATGCACACCAACTTTTAAAAATCCTCTTTTTGACTTTCAAAATATAAAGTAAGTAAGTAAACAATATTTATACAATTATATACCTTACCAACTCATAAATTTGTTGTAACGCTTCTAAACTCACAACTGATGTATCAAAATTGTAAATAGCATTCTCAATTTCCGAAAATTCTACATGTAAACTTTGGGCGAGTATTCCCACGTTCTGGGATCTTTTACTGTCTAAAATTTTAATTGGCTGAATTTTTGTTTTAACTTCAACTTTTTTCTTTACTGGGGCCTTGACTACTTGTCTGGAAAATAAGTCTGTAAATTCATCTATATTGTCTAAATTTGTCTCCTCAATTTCTAGCCAAAGAGGCTTCAGTTTAGATACGTCAGCTTCTCCTTGGTTGGTGGGGGCCACAGGTGCAGCTAATATTCGAGTCCAGTATAATGGTTTCATCGGGGCTGTTGGTTTCACGGGCGTTTTCCTTAAAGCTGTAAGAGATTTCATTTTTGTATCGTAAATTCTTAATGCTGTCGCAATATTAAACATAATTAAAGTGTATTATACACTAAAACTGTTAAACGTGTCTAGCGCAATAGCTGCTACGTTGGATTGCTGAGCCAACGGTCTTATAAGGCCAAAGGAATACTAGTGTGAGGGTGATCTTACATGAGTGTGAACCTTTCATTTATTTACAACAATACTAACAACAATACTAACAGATTTCAGTATCAATACTAACAGTATTAAAGTTTCGCAACAGAATCATCTACTATATTTGAGAATCGATGAATGAAAAACGTTTAGGATACTTACTAGCTCTTTGCATATTCCATCCACCCACTGGTGGCGCGGGAAAGGGTACCGGCCCAAGGCTTGGTGCATTAGCTGGTGGCGGCGGTATAGCTTGTTGTCCACCGAGCATTGGTGGTGGAGGAGGCCCCGAGCCGGGAATCGGAGGCGGCGGTGGACCCATCCCTGACATCGGGGGTGGCGGCGGACCCATTCC
>DWPC01000170.1:0-12295 GCA_018251435.1 Oarisma aurantiaca
CGCTGGCCAAGTGCGGATTGGTAGACTTCACACACCGTCGAGAACATTATGGAGAACTCTCAGGTGTGTAGGTTTCCCCACGATGTTTTTCTTCACCGAAGCAAGTGATAATTATCTTTGTAATACGCACATAATTATCTTATGAAAATTAGTGGTGCGTGCGAAGATCGAACCCGGACCCCCGCGTTCGGGAGACCAAAGTTTAAACTATTAGGTTATCACTGTTTAATACATGCATTTATTTATTAAATTTATTAACTGCTTAATAAATGCTACAGAACATTCTTGTACTAATACTTACCCAGTAATATTTACCTACTTAATATATTATACACAGTCATATCCTCATTGCATATAGAGTCTGTTATTTAAGCATCTAGCAGTTACGTAGCAAGCTGTTTTTACAAGTTTCTTGTGTAGGGTTTTTTTTATCTACTATAAGTACACACGTAACCTTAAGCAGATAAAAAATACACGAAGTACAGTACTGTACGTATCGATAATTTATCAGTAGATTTTGAGTACTTTTAATATTTTAAGTAAATAGTCAAAGCTTAATTAAAGAAATTAAAGAAATTGATATTATATATAATAATTATAATGAATGTATCAGGTTTCTGTGAAGGCAAATTAGGACATATTAAAAACTGCACATACAAATTCAGAAGCTGGTCAAGTTTATTTAGTTGCTTCTAAATTGCATTGATATACATACATCAGCAGACTCAAGGATGGAAAGAGGAAAATTCTTAAGAATTAACCTGTCTATGTCTTTAGTTGCATTGCAAAACCTACCTGCACTTACTAAAAAGTTGTCAGTTTTATAAGAAATATATCAGTGTACTTACTCGCTCTGGTTTTGCCCATTCATCTAAATGGTAGAGAAGATTGCGGAGGTCATTGATGAGGTACTCTACTTCCAAGAGCACCGCCTCAGTCTTGCTTCTTCTCAGGTCCTTGTGAAGTGCATCCACCATTGCGCTGTGATTCTCTTCGTACATGCGTAGAAGATTTTCGAGCTGTTGTCGTCTCCATTCTAAAGGCCTTGTCACTCCTCGGTTATAGGTTTCATGAGCTTTCTGAACAACCTAAATAGGGTATGAAAATTATTTATAACTGTGAAATCTATCTCATTTTCACATATTGCTTGCAATTATGATTATTTTGAATTCTATGGTATATTAATCTTAACATTGTCTAAAGCTCTGAACATAAGAAGCTGTGGAATTGTATTATATCTGTCTGTTATTTTAAGAAATTATGGGACTGCTGGAAGGAACTTGATATGTAATAATATTGTGCTCCTCTTACTGTGCTGATAAAATAATACACAAGATTTGTACTAACTTCATCCTTTCAAGAATTTTATTATACCTAATCAATAGTTAATTTCAAATGCTCAGTATATTAAGTGTTTATGATTTATTTAATTAAAATATTCTTCAAATCATTCATAAAATGGGAAATATTAATTAATATATTTATCATACCTCAGCAAGATTCACTGGCTTGGGTTTTGTGCTATTTAATGTGCCTGAAACAAAAAACAAAATATATCTATAGAAAGAATGATTTATTTGTTTTGCACACAAAATACTATAACAGGCAAAATTTTGGATTCAGCCAGCTTGAATAAATAACATAATAGTTAAACACACAGTTTTTTCACACATTATCAGCTGTACTAGTTGACCTTTGTAAATTAAATAATTATAAAATATGCAACTATATTTTTCTTAACTAACACAATAAGCAATTTTAAATTAATTCATAGAAATCCAAAAATATATTTTTACATGCTTGGAATTCATTGTAATAAGAGTAAGAAGGAATAATATTAATATAAAGGTATAAGAAGAAAGTACTGGTTTTGAAAAAGATTCAAACAGTGCATACAAATATTTTACATGAATTTGTGATAATTATACTTAATAAATGTTTTGACATTAATATGACAAAAACACAAATAAATATTATGAAATTCCAGACATTGTTTCTATTAATTTGATTGAATGCTGTGATGTGATTTCACTTTAAAAATATATGAAGATACTGCCCTTCAGCACTTCAGTACTCATTAATTGATGAACAGTTTAACTACATATTAAATACACACAGTAATAAATTAAAATTTCAATAAATTTCATTTAAATTAAAGCTTTAATAGCAATAATCAACCTACCTAGAGTCATGACGAACAAGTAAATATTCAAAAAATACAAAAATTAAAATTTCACAATAATACGCTGTCGATTCTGTGCTGGAGCACCACACATCCAAAGGCGAACAGAACTGCAATAAGAATGAGTACAAACTACAAATTAGTGTACAATATTGCTACGTTCGTATTTCTTGGATACGATTTAAAATTATTAAACATCACATCACGATCACATAGGTATCGTACTGCGTATTCAAGTCAACAATACGAAACGAAAGTTGACTTGACAGCCTTCAAAAAGTTCAGAAACCATTTTCTATATCTATGCCAATAGTATTTTTCTCTCTCTTTAATGTTTACTCAGTGACAGTGGCATAAAATTTAAATGTCTATGGGTGGATATTCACAGGCTATTTAAATAAAGTTAAAACAATACATGAATTTTAAAGCGCCTTGCAGCGACATCTCATATCGGAATCCGAAACAATTGTAGGTCTTGACGTGGTCTTTGCTGCCGAGTAGGTAGTCCGAGTTAGTGGACTGTTAAGTGGGTCAAGCTATTATCATTGTCTTAATAAAAGCCCACGATTTGGATATGGACCGTATCATGTCATGCCGTTCCAGCTCGGATGGGTAGCTAATATTCGACAGTTCTCATGCAGCATTAATTAAATTTACTGCATTGTGTTTACTCTGTGTGTGCTTAATTAATTATAGTTTCCTCCAAGGAAGGAATATAATAGTTACTGTATTACTATGTTATTAAATTAAAACGAAAAATTATTATCCAGAAAAGAAATATCTAAATGTGTAATAATAATAAGATGTAGGTAAACGTAGGTCGGGTAAAATTTATTCAAAAAACTCAAACTCATAAATATTTTATTCACTTAGGTAATGTGGTTACACTTATGAACGTATTTTTTTCAATCTACCAGCTTTTCGGAAGGGTACCTACTTTGTCAGTGAGGAAAAGAAAAGCCGAAAGAAACTCCTCAAATCATTTAAATAAACAAAACATACAAGATTTATTATGGTAGGTATAGATTAGTAATAAGCTCTGCCTATGGCGGCGTTTTTGTCATTAATATTATTCATTAATACTATTAATAGTAACCTTTATTTAACAACTGGGATTTTACAGATCTCTTAATATTGATTGAGGCAACTTATTGTAAAAACGTACACCAAGCCCCACGTATTGCTTACACCTACTTAGATGTTAAAAATATTTAAAATAATGTCATTGAATACTACATTCATACTTACTCATAATATTAAAATAATTTAAAAAGAACACAGCTCGCGTTTAATAAAACAGTCCATGATTTTGCCGTGCATTACAGAGTGGTTGTTTACCTTGCAGTATTAAGTTCACGGTAAACAAGATTGTTTTATAATATTCAGAGATGCTGATAAATTTATACAGTTTTTGGTACTAAGCAACATACCCACTGTTAATTATAAGAATTACTCAATTTAATTTAAATTTAAGGATATGGCATAGACGATTTTACTTTCCTGAAAAAGTGTTACGTTGTTAAAAAGTGTAAAAAAATTATCCTAGTTACTAATATTATAAATGCGAAAGTTTGGATGGATGTACAAAGGTAGATATGACATGTGTGTTCGTTACTCTTTCACGAAAATACTACTATTTGGATGAAACTTGGCAGTCTTATAGCTTATGTTCCAGAATAACACAGGGGTACTTTTTATCGCGATATTCCTACGGGAGTAGGACTACGTGTCCTAAAGCGAAGCGAGGGCGGTTCATTGGTATAGATACTTACTTATAAAAATTAAATTTAAATCATTCTCAGGCATCGTGAACCGCGAAGTAAGGTATATTGTACATTGCAGAGCTGTTTTGACGACATCTTGTACCTCATAATGTCAGTAGATAATCTTAGAACACATTAAACTAAATTAATCTTACAAAATAATAACAAGTTGCTAAACATTCGCTTAGATTACCTACGTAGGTACCTATGTATTTCTTAAGCTTAACCGTAAGAGTATTGAGTACGCTCAATACGACGCTTTAGATTTGTCACAACACCAATATCGACACAGGGATCCTAGGTCTGGAGTATTAATAGTGCGAGGACCGGAGGAGGTTCGATCGGAGGTGCGTTGAGAGTTTAAAAGTACGTTTGTTGACCCGTCGTTCGGAAACTTTGGACTGTACCTACTATTTCTAATCGTCGTGCCTAGATTTCGATTCCCAGCGGAGTAGAAATTTGTATGGTAAGTTTTAGGTAAGTTTTCGTTCTAGGTCTGAGTGTATCGCGTATGTTTTGTAGATGTAGGAGGGCTGTTGAAGGGCCTAATAATACCTATATGGTTAGCTAGGATTAAAAGTAATTAAAAAAGTATGGCCATGTCCTGCATCTTATTCCCGATCCCAGTTTAGGTATAGGTAGGTATGTGTAAAATCCGTAGGATGGAAAATGGTGTTATAGAAAGAGTGTAGAATTATTTCGTTGCTTCGTTGTCTATGCAATTTGTATGGCGATGATGTACTTACCTGTGTGGACACCCGTGGTGACGAAGGACAATTGCTTGCGCGTGTGTCCATCGCGATCGCCGATTGGTAATAGCGTTAATTTCGTCAAAACGACTATGCTTGATACTTGTTAATTATGAGTGATCATAGTAGCGTGTGTACACTAATGATTATACCTTTGTGAGGATTCATAATTATTATGATTATGTTATTAGATACATAATAATTTAATACTAACAAGATACATTTATGTCCTTTGCTGGCTGATGAAACACATTGCAAGGTGTGAGTATTTTGTATAGTTATCAAAAAACTGTTGTAATGGCCATGAAATACCCAGTACCTAAATAGTACAATTATAGTCAAACAATGCTGGAGGCTACTAATAACAAGTACATAATACTTCCAACATTCGATTCATTCGATTTCCATCCTGTTCCAATCAAGTTAATCACGGCGTGGTCGAATAAATAATATTTATTTAACATGTTGTAGGTAGATATGACTGTGATGAATCTCTTAAATAATTCCTTCTTAGTTAGTTACTGGCAGTAAATTGTATGGATTAAAAAATGAACTAGGTTTGAATAGGAAAGAATGTAAAAGAGGGAAGGGGAATGACCACAGACTAGGTATAAATCCGTGGTCTGTGGGAATAACATTTTTGTTGTTTTGTTGAAGTCGATGCTAAAATGAGATAAGTACATAACGAATTGAGGGAGAAATTTGTAATTTTATGATTGTATTTTGAGAAAAAGAAATAAATAACAATACAAAGAGTAAAAGAGTTTAATTTATTAAAGGTATGTATTCTCAAGCCAATATTGGCTCTTGAAGACATATCGATAACGTATTTTGGAAAGCAATAAAATTTCAGGCAACTCATGACAAACTTGATTAGCATTGCTACGCAGAAGACACCTTTCTCTTTTATGCCATATCTACATTAA
This sequence comes from Oarisma aurantiaca, assembly GCA_018251435.1. Taxonomy (NCBI): domain Eukaryota; kingdom Metazoa; phylum Arthropoda; class Insecta; order Lepidoptera; family Hesperiidae; genus Oarisma; species Oarisma aurantiaca. The sequence goes on from DWPC01000170.1 coordinate 5,621, forward strand.
GGTAATAGGATGTAATAATGATGTTTAGTTAGGTTTTTTTACACTATAGTTATATCCAATGTTAGTGCACGGTTGCCTTAAATTGATACAGCGGGGCGCATTGTGGCCTAATACTACTTATTAACCACCAGACAACGTAAATACGATATTAAAAGCGTTTATCAGAATACAGAATTACGATTTAAAACTTACGTAAATGGCGATTTGTTGCGCATAGGTAGGTACTTCTTTTAGTTAAGTAGGTATTTGGTTGCATCACTTATATTATGTGATTACTGGCATAGTAAGTAAATGACCTTGTGCTTGAATGAATTTATAATAATTGTAATAAATACTCATAGGTATAATCCTCCGCAGTAAAATGTAATGTGTCTGTGCTACGGATTTAACATACATAGTGTTAGCGTCAACTATCTAACGTTTGTTTAATAAGGAACATTAAATAAATTTTGTCCTTTATTGTAAGTTTATTATATCGCTGAATCGATAATTTATTTATCTACCTGTTTAACTGTGAGTTCATGAATAAAGATGCTGACTGAATCACATTTATGAAAAATAAAAGAAAAGACATACCTAATATATAGACAAGGCAAAAAGGAAAACCGGAATAGAATGAAGGAAATGTAAAACGTTTATTATATTGAAGATACAGACGATGTTGAATGTTAAACAAGTTAATAAGGTATGTGAGAAGAAATAATGTGATATCAACTAGTGAAGTTGTTTTAAATTACGTCTAGTTTGAGAGTGAGTTTTAAAATTAGAATTTGAATTGAATTGAAGCCCCTATAATAGGTACCTAAATGCCCAAATCAATACCGATAAAATTTGGGAATCAAATACAGGTCTCGCTACGATCGTAAAATAAGAATAAGTAGGTAGTAGGTACTTAATAAGAAATTCATTTTTCATACATACATACATACGAGAAAAGAAGTAGGAATGAGTTAATAATGTTAGGTAATCAATTTTTATAATGGCAAACGAGATAACGACCCACCATGGTAGGTAATAGATATCTATTTCTAGTCACTCATGGAAATCAGCAATATACTGCAAATTACATACCACCTTACTTTCAGCTACTGATTGATGCATTGCTGATCAATAAAAAGAAATAATCTGGTGTTGATTTTAAAACAAGAAAATAAATAGCTAGGTACCTACTCATTCCTTGTTCATATACAATACATGGTGTGAGTGATCGCAAGACGCAAACAATGCATTCTTTCCTCGGTACATGACGCTGAATGTTAATAATTGACGTAAAATTATTTTTAAACAAACAATGACAGGGATGTGAGTGTGTGATTATAAATTCTGTAGGTGCGCTTGTCAAGAAGACCGCACATTAACACTACGAAAGACAGTTGAGGAACAGGAAACAATGACAAAGAACAATATTTTATGGAATTTGTTTAAAACTATAAACTAGGTAGGTTTAAATACTTTAAAAACGTAGTTATAAGGATAAGTAATTATACAGAATGTTCGTGATAAAAATAGCATTATGCATTATGCAGTGAACAACTGCTCGCGATAAAAATAGCATTAGACATTAGATATGCAGTACTACTGAACTTCTCTCGCTTCGCTTCGGGAGCCGTAGGTGACAGTCACGTAAGTCCCAAGTCCCGCTCCCGTAGGAATCTCGGGATAAAAAGTACCTACCCTATTTGTTATTTTGGAACATAAACTATAAGACTGCTAAGTTACATCCAAATCCGACCAGATTTTTCGTGAAAGAGTGTTTTCCGTGTTTTCGGTTGAGAGTAACGAACACACATATGTACATTCAAACAGGCAAACTTTCACATGACTGTATAATATTAAAATATTAGGTAATACGAAATGTATTCGTATATTCGTGCATAAATTTATAGAATAATATCTATATAAAAATAAGTTAAAGTTACGAGTAATAATTAAGTAGAAAGCGTTAAGCAAAAGAAAAGGTAAATAAATAATTATAAATTACTTGAGATGGAAATTTACGACACTAACAGACAATCACGAACGATGATTAGGTAATAAAATAGGATTGCTATGCTCAAGTCACAAGGATTACAGCAAATATCACGAAAACATCAAAATATCTGGCAAGCACACCCTCATAGATTCAAAGTCAACCTTATTTAAAACAAATGTTCACTAAAAATATTTCTCGAAATAAAAAAGTAGTTAGTCATTTCTATAATTATTATACCATGTATTATTATAAACAATGCTAGTTTTTACCATTCCCAGAATTGTCCTCCCAAATGTTGATAACAGTGTCCCGCGTGGTCACACTGGACACCGCGGGGTGGTCCCGAATCTCGAGCGCCGGCGCCGCGGCCGCGAGTGTCGCTGGACTCGCTATGTCACCGTAGAGCGCGGCGTTCAGTCCCGGCGGACTCATTGTCACTGTCACTGAATCTGCGCGTGCGCATAGTCCTTGCTTACTGCCGTGAGCGGTGGAGAGGACGATGAGCACAATTTAATTATTTAAAATACATTCTTACATAGTTTAAATATTTTAAGTTTTTTTGTCCAAATTAATATAATATGCATCTACCTAATACTGGCAGATATAGCGTTTTTTTACTCACTTTGTAATAGAGATAAGTACAGTTAATTATGTGCAATGAATTTTCTTCTTTAGGTACATAAGCAAAGAAAGCTAAGCAACAACCCATCTCATCCCATTGCTGGGTTCGGGTCTCCTCTCACGTAGTGAGGGGTGTAGGCCATAGTCTACCACGCTGGCCAAGTGCGGATTGGTCGACTTAGGTACATACTGAATCTAAATATCAAAAGGTTTAAAGTTAGAAACTAAGTACGTAGACCGTACAGTGCTATTATGTGACAAAATTGCTACAGTTTTCACTCGTTCGGAGAAAATACTGTACTATTGGTAGATCAAAAAGAAACTTTCAGTCGAGCTAAGTAGCTCAAATCATATTAGCATTGTGTAATGTCGTTGTAAGCATGTTGTAAGAGACAATGGTTTATTTTTAACTTCATTGTCTGAGGTTAGTTACATAAGTTGTCACGGAAATACACACAGTTTAAGATAACTAGGTATCTACACTAGTACTTACTAATGTGTAGTACCTAGTAAGTACCTAGTAGTAATAGTAGTACCCTGTTATAAATTCTGAGAATTTAGGGAATCACAATCAAAACTTATCTATCTACTTACGTAGGTACGTTTCCTGTCCAGGTTTACAGTGAATTATTTACAGGTTTTTTAATACGCTTAATCACCACTAAACGAGGGATATGTGCTCGATTTGCTTTTACTTTATTTCAATGAAATTGTAATCAAATTTATAAGTAAAATATTTTTCAAATCTAACTAGATACCTACCTACTCTCAGCCTATTATTATTATCCTTCAACTTGAGGAAAATTCCTTCTTGAGTCTATCAAGCTGAGTAGTCTATTATTTTATGACTTAAGACATTTGTTTCATATTAAACTGCTATGTAACAGCAATTAATGAAGACACGTGACTGTGAGGCTAGTTCGTGTCTAGTTATTGAATGCGTCTGAATATTGTAAGGCGATTATATCAGGAACGTACTTCAAAGAGGTAATTACCAGCAATGGCATGTTTTTTCTAATAGGTACCTTCAACTAGCTCCATCGGCTTTTACTGCTTCGAACAGAGAGAACATAATCTATTGACATGATAATTTTGTGTGCGATCATACACGGGGCATTGTTTTACGTCTTTAAAATACTGATTATGATACGTTCGCAGTGTCGGCTAGTAGGTAGGTACATAATTAACGCATTCAATATCAAGACATTCTAAGCATTAGGGTCTGTATTAAGTATAAAATAACTACGTATACGTAATTTTAAACAAATGGATTGAAAGTTTTGATGTTAATTAGCACCTAGGTATTTTTTTTCCTTGGTTTTTAAAGATGGAGTCGATGTGTACGGAACCCAAAGACTTTTATCTAAACGGCACCTTTCCGCCGATTATAACCTACAGGTGTTACGAGGGGATCGTAAAAATGAGATTAAAATCGACGCTATGAGTATCCGGTAGTTACCAAAGCGGGCATCGGGCGTCGGGCGTCGGGCAGTGATGAGTTTTAAACGAGTCTGATAATATTGATATTGTAATTTAAGTAAGGATCAGCAGCTTGAGCAGATGGAGAGAAAACATTCCCTAAGTACTAGTAGTTACGGTAGTTATTAAAGCGTAGATTAAAATTACAAGACATTAATTTAATAAGCTGACGATCTAACAGTCTAACTGATGGTACCTCAGCATGATGGCTATACCCGCATGGTCGCCTTTACTACCAAAAGGAAATAAGTAGGTATGTACGTCTGTACCTACCATAGATTAGTGTTGTATATCAGCTATAGACAATCGATAGTCTATCGATAGTTATAGTAAAAGCAATAGTATCGATAGTCTATCATCATAATATTCATATCATCATGTGACGATACTATCGATAGTATCGATAGCTCTTTGATTGTTATACTATTATTTTTACTTAATTTTAATTAATTTGTGGTCGAATTAAATTATTTTTATTTTATTTAATAAATACTATCACTATTATCGATAGTATCGATAGTTTTACGTTGAATACTATCGATACTATCAATACATTGTTTATTCGTACTCGTATTACTTTAATTTCCTTCAATGGGACTACAATAGTATCGAAACATGGCCAACTAGTAGTCGATAGTCCAAAACTATCGATACTATCGATAGTATTGCTAAAATCAATAGTACATATTGCCCATAAAAGGGTTATCGATAGTATTATCACATCATAATATGTCGATACTATCAATAGTACTATCGACACCCTGAATAGTTTTCGAGGTCAACTATCGATGGTTCTGCAACACTACCATAGAGTGTATACCTACTCTATTTAGACCGTACGGCGTTGCCGGCAAAAAGAGAAGGAAAAAATTTATAACTCAAATAAAAATTGCGTTGTGCTATACATGTACATACACGTTATTATTATAGAGTATAAATAGCGAAGATAAATACATAATAATGATAATAGGTCTAATTTTAAATGTTAATTTGCAGTTAGTCAGGGACTATAGCATAAAAATATATTTTTGTTTTATTGACCCACTAACATTGAACGTAGAAGGTAAAAGTAGTCAAGTAGCATTTTGCCAGATTGTTTATTAAGAAATTCATTAACGGTCGGTGTTATTTCTTTATAACTGTTAACCGTTAAAGATTGTACCTAACTATAAAAATATATCGTTTTTAACTACATACCTACCTATATTAATAAGCTATGTCGTATCATGATGTTATCAGACACAAACCAATTTTCAAATGTCTACTAAGTATAAACAATATAGCTCTTAAGAAAAGCGTACAAGAAAACAAACTACAGCTTTGTTATTATAGACTCTATAGAAATGATTACCTATAATTTGAGACGTCGAGTTATAATGTAAGGCTCTCCAAGGTACAAAGTCAAACAACATTTGAATGAGAGATTATTACTAAGTGTTTGCGTGCAGTGTTTGAGTCCGCTTACATCACACCGCAGTGAACTTTGGCAATGACTTTACAAGTTCTATCTCCTAAGTGGAAGGTAGGTAGTGCTAATAAGGTACCGTGTCAATATGCAAACTTAATAAAATTATGTTGACAGATTTGCGGTTTTCGTGTGCTGAAGTGAACTTGGGTTCACAAAATGTAAAGTAAGTAATTTGCGGTTATTGAACTCTTTAGGTACTTCGATATTCCTTAATTCACAACCCCATGTTAAATGAATGGCTATAAACCATAAACCACAGGTTTTTTCGATAGGAACTATAAATAAAATCAAAGGATAACATGTTAGAAAAATACTAAAAAATTCCTTGAAATTCATGACACGCTTACGCTTACGCTTCACGCACATTTTATTTTTAAATTATTATTTTGGGCAGGCTAAAAGTTATCACAAACCGCTGTCTTTACTTACCTGTACAGGTATAATATGTATGTACTATCTATATACCTATATAAAATAACAAGTCTTTATTGACTGATTCATCATCGCCGATAAACTGTTAAAAAACTGTTAAAGTTACAGCCATAGGTGAGTAGGTTCGTTATATTAAGTAGACAACTAGGGACCCGATAAGGAAGGAATTTTGGTAATTCTTTCCCTAAAGGGGTGAAATAGGGGTTAAAAGGTTGTATGAAAGTCCGTCATTTTTTAAGTTAGAATTATGAAACTTTATTTTTGTGCTACTGATTAAAAATCAGTAGATACGTGTTTAAGCATTTCTAAAAATTCTACCCCTAAAGGGGTGAAATAGGCGTCGAAAGTTTGTTTGTTGACGGGAGCGGGACCTACGCGGGTGATACCTACGGGTTCCGAAACGAAGCGAGGGTGATTCACTAGTATAAATATAAAGATAGCATTAAAATGTACACGTAGTGCCACGAGGTTTGGATATTTTTTCTTTTTAATTTATAGCTATTCATTGGCGACATTTTTTAGATCCGAGGCTTAAAGATGCATAATTATTGCGATTCCGGTATAGTGTGTGTGTTTGTGTATAAGGTGCGTATCAAATGTTGTGCAACTAGCTCGGTTTATTTTTTACTAGCAGACCCAGCGAACTTCGTTACGCATAAAAAGACAGACAGACAGACAGGGGCTACCGCGATTTTAAAGTTTT
>DWPC01000171.1:0-12291 GCA_018251435.1 Oarisma aurantiaca
AGTGTACTGTGAAATGTGTGAATGTTATTTAAATCATTTCGTTAAGTTCAAAATTTGACAACTGTCATCATTTAAATATGAAACGAGACTTGGTTTTCATAAAATTGGATTGATTTACGACTGTCAATGAAAGACAATATGCTTTGACTTGCTACTTTGTGGTCAAGCGAAAGATCCTTTGTTTATGGTCTTTTGTGCGAGTAACGGACCAGGCGACGTCCAGGATGCATTGTGACGTCAGAAGGATTTTTAAAACTGCACTTTTGCTGTCATGCAAGACCCGTTACTAACAGTTCCTTGTGTAAACCGGGACCCCTAGTTCGTTGTTCTAAGAATCAAACATCCTTTTGAACATTGATCAGGAAGATATACGACAGGCTACATTTTGTAAGTCCGTGACCAATTTGAGGTTTGACAAGTTGTTTGGAATTAACAGTTAGCAGCTTCTGTGGCCAGACAGGGAATATTTTCATTGTACTTACTGGCTTTTTAAAATATTTTGGTATTATAAATATAGTCGCCTTTATAATATCTTATGGTCATAATATTAAATATTGAACAACGCAATTTACCTAGTACCTACCCACGTAACTAAATTACTTATGTGGGAGGTTGTAAAAGCAAAAAACGCATTTTTATGTTAATAAGTATCTAAGCACACGAAAGCTTTTCACAAGTTAGCTACTATGAATAACATTAGCTTTAATTTTGAATGTTTAAATAGCTGTTTTGAAACTCCTATTATTAATGCGGTTTTCAACAACTGAGAACATCTTTTGTTATCTTTGATTCGAATTTGAGATTTTCATACCTCCTACCTCAATTTAAAATCAAAGCAATAATATTAATTAGATATAAACTTATTTTTCAAGTTTAAATCTAGGCAGTTTATCATATTATTATCTTCATATAAAATGTAAAAATATCAAGAGCATTAAGGATATCAATAAAAATGCTATAATAATTGTAATAAAAAAAATATTCATCATGTAAAATCATCAATTATATGAAACCTAATTAATAATTTATGGAAAAAATTAGGCAATCCAATTAAACGATAACATCTGTAAGAATTCGAACTACCATAACGTGCACAGTTGCAAATGTCGATTTTTTACTGAACCAGGCTGTTCTATTACGGGACTATTTAATGAAAGGGTTTAACATAGAGGATGCGTAAAAACCCGTGATTACTTAACCCATATCCGGTATTTGGGCCAAGCGGCATATGGCCGTATAACCCTTTGGCCCCGTTATGTCGCATTTATTAAAGAACAGTTGCTTTATTTATGTGCACAATGGCTGCATTTTTTGTGTGGCTGTGGTTTTTCGATTTATCGGTATCGAAACTTCTGACAAAATTCGTTTTTTAACATTTATTGACGTGTTTGAAACTTAACTTGGTTCTATTGGTAATATATTGTGTAAGATTATAATAGAACATAGTAAAATATTTAAGAAAATATCTTGACTTTACGGAATTTCCTTAAGGACAGATTGTACCTACAAGAAAATGTAAAGAAATCTCCTGCGTTAATGTAATATGGAACTGAATATTTTGTACCCTCACACTTGTGTCTTCCTATGTACTACTGTAATATCGCACAATCATGTTACATAGACCACAAGCTCTGAAACTGTAGCATCATCGACGAACGCAGCATCACGAGTGGCTGAAGTAATGAGCGTATTTATTTATTTTCACTTTTCGCCATATCGAGCAGGCGAGAGAGCCGTGACGAGGAGGCGACGTATCGCCGATTCCTGGAACCGCACGCTTTCCACAGTCGGCCAGCCAACACCATCTTCCCGTGGAAATGCATGCGGGTTCGTTGCACTTACAAACTCATAACCCCCTTTCTAAAGCACCGATCCAATTATGTGCACTTTCGCAAGCCACTACTGTCACTCGCCTAGATACGGATAGGAAACTCGACGCGATGCGCTATGCACCCACCTGCCACATTGACATTGGGCCTAGGCAGTTTTAATCAATTCTATGCTAATGGTAAGTACCCAGTACAGCCTACTAAACATGACTATACAAATCAGTATCATAAAACCAAAATATAATGTATCATTCCTACCTTGTTATTGTCACTAATGTAACGTATTATTTATTCAAATAAAATTATAAAACCATTACTTTTATTTACGAGAGCAAAATATTGCCTCAATGTCGAAGTTTTAACTTTTCAAAATAATCAACGTAAATTATAATGTAACAACAAAACTCTTCAGTTAATGGAAGTCGTTCGCGGAACAAGTTAATGAAAACGATACGGGCATTGAACTCAGTTGTCGAGAGTAAGAGATTTTTTATTTAAGCATCTATACTATCAGTTCCGTGACTTATACTCATAACTCTGCTCAATGCACATTAACAAACTTCTATCAGATATTTTGTCTTCGCCTTTATCGATCTGTCTTTTAACGAAGCACTTTTTTGCTTCTAGGTATGCATACTGCAAAATGACAAGAAATATCGGCTAAGAAGAAGCTAATAAGAAATTCTTGAAAATAGTAGATAACTGGAATTAAAGGCGTGACCGAAATGAAAGCGGTAAAAAACTAAAACATACGAACATTTTAAGAAAATAATATGGTGCATTAATCATGCATATATGTAGGCAACTACATACATTAATCAATATCCACGTAGGCGGCATCGCCAAAATACGCCAATCTTTGTATAGGGTATTGACTGATTTTAAAAAAGACTGGCAGCTGCAAAATCGTTACTAATAGCGTCTATTTTTATTATAAATTTAATTGTGATTCGAATTTTGAATTACGCAGGATTCAATAACGTTTATACGTTTTAGGGACACCATAAAATAGATAAGTTACACTATTGCAGAGGCGCCGGGTGGGGCCTAGAGTGCATTGACATACTTACCTACTGGCTACTGCACACTGCAGCGAAATTGCATTGCCGCGGCGTCACTCGCTGCTGCGGATACGGGGACACCATTATCATTAGACCCCAGCTCCTGGAGTAACACCTCCAGTTTTTATATTATTAAGAAGAGATCAAATTTTTTATATTCTTTCAGTAAGTATTTAGTTATTACTAAGTAATAGGTAAGAATTAATGGAGAAATGAAGCGCATTTTAATGAACGTTTTAATTTATATGTGTAGGTACCTACCTTCTTAATAATTACTAGGTGTTACTGATTTAAATGAGCAAGCCCGACTTCCAACTATCATTTCTAATACCTACCTGATTAATATTATTATCAATTTTAAACAATTTTCCAATTACATTAATAGCAGCAAAGTAATAACAATAATTTATAATAACGAAACTTAATTAAAGAATATAAAAACGATCTACTCAAATATGCCTCAATACATGGTGGCCGCGAAATACTTAGTCCACTGCACTATCTACGATGCATTCACACTTTGGAAAAGTGGAATTACGTCGACGCGACAAAGATTTTTACTTATCTTAGGATGTATGAAAATGTTTTTGTAGAGACAAACTCAAAGTGTATAGATCGTTTAAATGCAGTAAATTAGTAAGACGCTACAAACCAACAAAAACCTTACATTGTTATCGTTTACACACTATTTTGAATTCTAGTTTCATTATTATGGTCCCTAAGTTCAGCCCTTTAACGTCACGTGAAATTCATGTATTTATCTCATCAACAGCTACTTCTACTAGATTTTTTGAAACTCGATATCTCTATCTAATTTGCCAATCAAATACAATATTCATGAATATCTAAATTTATATGGACACACCACTAACCGAAAGTGCAAGTTGACGAAAACATCAATGAATTAGTTATTTGACAAATTATGTAAGTAAGTATATTTTCTGCCCATATAATTCACTTGGAATCACAAAACAAAAGTATAATCGAATAAAAATTGTCAAAAAATGCATTTACTGATTTGTAACTTGAATAAAAATATAATTATTTAAAATCACGTTGATAATAATAATATAAACTTAATACATAAGTACAGAAAGACGATTTGCACTTGACACTGATGCGAGGTCAATGGCAGCGGCGTAGCGGCCGCCGTAGCAACAGTTGCGCCATTGTTATCTACGACTCCAGCTCTGTACTACCGCCGACCTCTCGCTAAACTCAGATCTTCGGCACTGATAACTGCTTGGCATTTCATAAACCCGATGGCGGCTAGTCTTTTAGTAAACTTTTACAGCATTGCTTTGTGTATAGAATAAATCTTTAAGCCATTAAACTTGCTTTGTAACTTCCAACGTGGCTTTGGATGTCTTTGACACCAACGACAAAGGTTACGTAGTAACTCCAAAAGTACTTAAATAAAACGTGTAAAAGTATGGAGATCAGAGAGGAAGAGACATATCGAGAGTCTGGATTATTATCTATCTCTTCCTCTCTAATATGCATAAACAGGGAAACATATATTTCAGACACTATGCGATTATATTTATAGATCTCAGTCGTATTACAAGTACAATTAAATACAGCTGTCAGTGCCATTCAATATTGATACACCGCAACGTTCGAGAGTTACCCGTCTTATGAGATGCTGAGCCAGTTCTATGGCATGTTGTGCACATCTCGAGGTGACAATGAAAGTACGCGTAGCGTTTCTCGCTTGCGATAGTTCGTCAGAAAGAGGCCAGTCGCGTTCAACGGCCTCGATCGAGCCGTTACTGCGGCCGGACGTTAACGCGCTGACGTATCATCTATTATCTTAGACGTTATCAATTGCTATCATAATCTTATCGAGTCATAACGCTTGACCTTGGCTTTTGAATATTCATTAATCTATCCTATCTTGTTTCAGACTGGGGCGTCTAACTTCGGTAGCAGGAAAAAGTATGCTGAATTGCTTCTAGAAAATATCTTGGACCAAATATCGAATTGGCGTCACTATCGTTTTCATTACCTACATAATTAGTTCTTGTATTCAAACAAATACCATGAGAAGTTAGTAACTTGTGCAACGTCTGCAAAACTTTGTTACAATTTTGAAGATGCGATAATTAAAAAATCAACAGTGGACGTTGTAGAAAGTAATAACGGTTCAGAACATACATACGTTCGACCGTAAGCGGCGCGATGTCGCAGTGACTCACAAAACTCACGTTCGGCAATCACCGGTGACATAATAAACCAAATTAACATAATTCCACTTACTTATGTTAAAACCCCTTTTTCTTTTCCTTTACTCTTACTCACGCTGATCGTTATTCGAGTCATCGGTAAATCCAAGAAGTTTGAAAAGAGAACGGTAACTAAGTTAGAGCTATATCTGTAGTTTGCGCACGTCTATGGAATACATTGCAATTGTGTTCGTTTTACCACTGTGCAAAAATTGTTTACCTACTTAATTCGCTTACATTTAATTTCCCACAAAATTTTTAACTATAAGAATTTTGTAATTTAATTTACGAATTGATAACGATTAATAATAATTTGTCGTCACACTAGCTGATGTGTAGCTACTTCCTCAAATAGGTACAAGTCTTAATTATTAGTATTCGGAGCGGCAAAATTAGATTGAATTGTAGCCCGTTTTTATTAGAATCAATCATAAAGGACATGAAAAATCAATTACGCTCCCTGACACTTCTATGCAAAAACTAGATCTTATAAAAAGATAAAGCTACATTAGCAGAAGGGAGTACTTCAACATCTCAGATTCTGATGGAACCAAGCGTCGTAAATAAAATCAGGGCGTTATCTGCGTTAGGTGGCGTTGTATGCCGTCGATTGCAACAAATTTCCGGTAATGTAACAGTCGCGTATGCCTGTAAGAATTCTGCTGAAGGTTCGTTGAACTTTCGCGAGTGCAGAACGCAGCAGGGTGGGGGAGCCACTGAGCCACACTAGGTCACACCCGGCCGTCGGCACACTTACCTTGACTCGACGCACTCCGCGCCAACGGCGTGCGCTCTAACGCTGTCGCATAGAAAACTAGGCGACACCCTCCCAGTTGTTTTCTAGCAATTATTTTTATGTAAGTATTGTAACCCTGGCGGCTGACACTATGATGTGTGTCACGGTCTACTTAGTGAACAAAGTCGCAGGCGGCATGACTAAAATGTGACCACAACCTTAAATGACATTTTAGCATCGTATGGCATAATACGATAAATGAATTGATTACGACGTTTTACTGTTTTTTCGTAAACCAGGGAAGACATTTAGAATTAGGTACCCCGTCGGTGTTACATCTTAAGTCACCATTAAATAAAAAAGTTTTTTTTTATTAAAATAGCAAAAGCATAACCAATACCATCATTGAAAAAAAAATTAAATTAGTTACCTCCCATTTAAAAAAGAAGAAAGTGTTGAGTCTTGTTAAAGCAGTTCAGTGTTTTCGCACCACTGAAATAACTAACATAACATAAACCACGGAGTTACTTAAATATTTCGACTCTCTTAGATGACAAGAAGGTACCTAACATCGAAAGAGACCACGCCTATGTCAAAAATGGCTTTAATCAATGACTATTTTCTTACGAAAACAATCGGGACCAGCGGGTTTACGTGCTCTAGTTCAAGTACCTACAGAAAAAGGATCAAGAGTCACCCCTCTCAACGATCAAACGCGCCTCAAGTTGCTTAAGTTTGTCAATGCCTCAGGATCGCCACAATTCAACTCGAATAAGGAAAGAAAAGCTTATACTTACTAGTTTTACTACTTACTCAATAAAATTACATACTGACTTCTAGACACGCTAATATTACTAGTATCTTTTACTAAATGCGTCATGCTAGCTTCAACTTTATTGAAGGAGTGAGCAACTAAGGGGCCAGTCCCTTCCAGATAACTCGAATCGAATTAGTCAAACATTGGTACACATAATTATTGTTAATACCATAATCACTCATGCTGTTAGGAGAAATATAAAAACTTATTATCAACTTTACCAACAAAGCAAAAGGTATAAATTTAGCTGTTGCTGATGTTGTGCCCGTTCGTCGTTCGATATAATATACCAATTTTTAATAATTAGTTTAGTACTACGTTTTTATCGTAAACAATTTGCACTCACTTCTTGAAAATGATTGTTTTTTTCGCCTCATGAAATGCTTGCTAGTAGCACCACGACTTAGCTACCGTAGAAGCTACAATAGACAATAGGACAATAGAAATTACGATCAAGATGACTTTTGTTTATTACACTTTTGATGTTTGGTAACTTGCAAACGAAGCTGGAAGAAATTTTGAAAACATTTCCTCCTTTCTCTATACTTGTCCGTGAAAATTATGTAAACAATTTTAGTGAAAAAGTGAGTCCCATAAAATAAATAACAATCCAAAGATTCACAAAGGTTATGTTAATTATGACTGTAGCCCGGATACAACCAACTTCACGTACAAGTATACGTTATTTTCAGTGACCATTAGCATCCGTCGACGACCGTCGTAGGTATAAAAATATTATGATAATTTTAATTTGAAGTCCATGTGTGATAGTGTCCAGTTTTGCTTGCTTGTCGGTGCGTTTTTTCTATCAGTACAAGACCAGTTATACTATTTTAATAAATATACTCGTATAAATAAAAATCAACAAAAATATTAGGTCCTTTGAGCCGGATAAGTAATTAATCTTGAGTTATTAAAGTATGTAGAACTTTTCAAAAGACACGAGTAGATACATATTGAACACGAAATATATTATTATGTACTATGTATATTCGATAACATCAAAGCCAGTGGTATGGCAACAAATAAATGCCAGTGCAGTTCAAAATCAAACACGTTTTTTCTATGAGTGCAGGTGATCGAACTCTCCAGTGTCTACATTCGGCGATGACGCGGCTTGCCAACGACTAGACCATGCCAATTTGGGTTCAAATATTATGCTCCGACGTTATTTGGTTAGGTTACTAAAACCTAAGATAACGCTAAGAACTAAATGTTAACTAAATTAAATATTTTTCAAAATTTTTACTCATCAATACATCACATAACGTTTCATCGCGTTAATTAAATTCCAATTTGGTAGGTTTTCGTCATTTATGTGACGGAAAATGTAATTGTGAGTAATTGGTTTTATTTCCTCACTACTTACTTGTTTTTCCTCATTAAGTATGGGTTGAAAGCATAATTCTTTAAATAAAAAAATATTGTTTAGATATTGATATTGTATTGTGAAAATGTATTATTAGCAGATATGTAATTATGTAGGTCCTGTATATTGCACTTTCTACGTCATTGGACTATGTAGTATTTGGTTTTTCCTTTTTGTTTTAATTTTTTTAAGTGAGTTTAATTTTTTTTCATTTAGAACAGACAAAGACTAGGTAGTACGTACCTTGAAACTATAAATGATATGAGTAGGTATATATCTAATTAGATCCATCCAAATGTGGATTTATGTGAGTTGTTGCTAGTAACATTAAAACTGTGATTAGCGATGAATTCTTTATAATTATGCAGATTATGCGATTTATAATATGTTATCAAAATTTAGGTAATTACCTAAGTAATTGGGTACAGTATAATTTACAAAAAAATCTTAACTATTTTATCGATTATTGTAAGACGTTATGACGCAACATTCCAGTGTAGGTAAGTACATTATTAGAACGGTCGATATGGCGATGTCAAAAACCTCTTCATGCGGGTTTCATAATTATCTATTTAAGTAATCGCAACTTACCCACATCAGACGGGTAAAATAAATATATATGTATTTACTTACTTACATTTTTGCATTTTACTTATTCGAAGATACCTTATTAGAAGTACCTACTCTTAGAGCACGCAGTATTCACATAATTACATAATGTTTCTGACATTACGAGACCATTATTTTATGCACATTAGGTTTAATTTTTTATAGCGACTGTCAATCCTAATTTTTTTTTACTTAATATTGCAATGCACTTTCTTCTCAATAGGAAAATATTGCATATTTTAATATTAAGATAAAAAAATATCATGGAAAGTCTTAAAAAATATTTTTTAGTATAATACAATATCCCTGTACCTAAACCTTTACGATAAAGGTAAGTGGTAATAGTACTTTTTGATTTAACAAGTGCGATATATTAATATTAACATAATTATTTCATAGAGTATCTTTATTAAATAATTATGTTAATGTTATCTTAATCCCGATCTTAATCTTCGAGCTCTTTTATCAAACTGAAGCGGAAGATTTTGTGAATAAATAATATAAAAAATTTGGAAACGGATTTAAAATATTATTTGCCTCATTTATTCGTTATTACGTTCTACTATATAAGTTTATTCTATGATAATACCTATATGGTCAACGATATATATTTGTTAAAATCTAACGAGTTAGTGCTTATTATACCTCAGCTTATTATACTTCAGCTAATGGTAGCTATTCCATTCGCGCGGCTTGCCACTCTAAAGAGTTCAACGCTCGTCAGCGCAACTTGCTAGTCCCACGACTCTTTACACAATAGCGCTTTTTGTACTCATAGTTTTGGTTATGACATCATCTCTCAAGAACCCGTAGCTACTAGATTCACCTTCGTAAACAGGTAGCAATATCCATGACCAATAGGTATGGGGAAGCAGGAAAATCACTTTGAGATACAATAATGATTGTGTAAGATCGCGATACGAGCAATTTTGATTTATGTAATTGAATCTCACTAACGCGTAATATGCCAGTAACATATGTGCCTATTATTAATTTTTGCTTCATCTAATTTTTTTACTTATAACAACCTATTATAGGCATACTTTTTAGTGCTGTAAGTAATTTATATTCAAGGTAACTCACATTTTCTAATACTCGCATGTTCATAGAAAGATGATAATATCTTAAGGATAAGAGGTTTATCGAAATTTAAAATTTGTGATAGAAATACTAGAAGTTTTCTGTTGGTAAAATGCACATACTACAAAAAAATTATCGCATCATTACCATTGAATTTATTTTTTAATTATGTTTCATTGAAACTTTACTTAAATTTTTGTCTTATTAGATCACTATTTTTAAAAACTCGAAAATCTTCGGTTTCTTGTAAGTATTAAGTACCTATTAAGTAACTAGTAAACTAGGTGTTATGAAGAAATGCAGCAAATTATCTTTACCTAAACATTAGGTATAATACTTATCTACGAACAAAGTAGTTAATATGCTTTATTTTTATACATAATGTGGCACACAGATTATAGTAATAAAAAATGAAGTAAGCAGTTGAATACATTCAGGCAGGTTCATATACATACATATTAGTAGTAAAATACCTAATATTGTATGCTCGTCCATGGCGAACGCTTCAAGTTTTTATGGTTGGCAGAGCTTGATTGTGGCGGGTGTTGCAAAAACTTTAGGAATAATTCGGAGGAGGCTCTGAGGCGGTAGCCCGGGCGGTTATGTAAGTTCATCTAGTTTCAAGGTCGAGGACATTGCTCCCAAATCGCTGATCGCGTCCTCTCGTCCTGCGTTGGAGGGGCCACTCCACTGGCTAGTTTGGGCGTTCACTCCTTTTTTTACCTACAACATAATTATAGGTACATACACTTTTTTGAAGTTCTTCCTTCGTGCCACAAAAAATACCTTAGCAACGACGGGCTTCAGTTTATCCTCTTTGCTTGAGATTTTGACTGGTTTTAAAGTCAAAGTCAAAATATTTTATTTATATTGGTGCCGTGGACATAGTTATAAATATCATATTTTTTTATTCTTCTAGCTTTTCGGAAAGATGCTTTGTTCTGGAGGAGAATAAAAGCCGAAAGAAACTCCTCCGCACACCCTTTAAATATAAAAAAAAACTTGTCATTATTTACAGAATTTATTTTCTAACCCATGCAGTTGTTTATAAAGTTATTCATACCAAATAGTAACAAAATAATAATAATAATGATATTCATGAATTAATTCACTTGGTTCGTACCTACCGTTAACACCGCTGTAAGTCGTCGTAAATGACAAAATGCCAAACAAAAATTATGATTATAAATGGAGCAACCACCAAAGAAAAGTCCATAAATCATTATGGTAACGTGAAGGAATTTATTACCCTACTTTTAAAAGAAAGTTCTGGTCAGTTGAAAAAAGAGGAGAGAGCCACCGCACCCCTTTCTTATGCAGTCTTAGCTACTGAATAATAAAAGTCTTTTGTTATCGTTTACTTCACAGATAATTTCACGGGATGTATGATGGTACCGTTCTTAGGAAACAAAAGGCTCATTGATACAATATTATGTATTTTAAGACTACTGTGTGACAGGGTTAGTACTGAAACAATGGCAGATTTTTTTGTGCTCTATCTGTATAATATATTTCCTGCGCTATAACAGAGACTCGTGTTGTCAAGTAGCAAAAAATCATTGCTTGATTGTAATAATAATTAATTACATAATTTATATGATTACTTTTATAAAAATAACAAAGAATAAGTGTCAAAATACTCTCAATATAACATAGTAAATGAAAAATTACTTATTTTTGGTACATACATAATTAATACACAATAAAATGTATTTTGAAACCAATGCCTATAATAAAAAATTAAGATTGTGCATAAAATATCTAACACTATTTCCCGAATGCTTCTATGAAATGTTAAAAGATTGTTGATGAAACCTTTCTGCGAATCCTAAAAAACTAAAGGTTCTAAAACACAACATTGCATTGCCGTAACTCGCCATAAAATAGCATGAGTTTTGTTACAGGAAACGTAACAGCCTATGTCATTGTGTTTTTGTCGTCGCAATGTGTGTTTGAGTGGATGAAGAACCGTTATGATTTTTTATACCCCAATGATTATAATATGGCCACCCTTTTTAGGCAAAAAATCATACAGGGTTTCGGCAGGTAAGCAAATCCGTGATTTAGGCTGCGATTACAGGCCGTTATTGACTTTTTTTAATGTTCACATTATAGTAACACATTTTAACTGTACTTTCTTATCTGAAGTATTTCAGAAAATCTTGTAAGCTTGTAGTATTGCAACATTGACGGTAATAACAATACACCCGATAAACGTTTGTGCCATCTGTGAATTGAATAAGGGATGCACAACTAAACTTAAACATTATGTAGGTACGTAGGTAGGTATGATTTAGAAGACAGAAGATGAAAAACTTTATTTAAAACTTAATTACACAAACACATTACTAATTTCCCTATTAACACACTAATAATTAAAAATTGAGCATTTATTTATTTTCGACGGTTATTAATGTATCATGATTATGACATGTGTTAGGTACATAACTAAATACATAGGTACTTATCAACCCATTGAATAATGCAAGTTACAAACGAGAAAAAGTTCTTAAGTAGGTACCATTTCTGAAAAAGATACTTATTGAATATTATTAATGTATTCAT
>DWPC01000172.1:0-12290 GCA_018251435.1 Oarisma aurantiaca
ATTATCGAAAGCAGATATTCTTAGCAATATCACCTACTAGTGATCTATTCGCGTTTACGAGTATTATTATCTTGCGAGATCATTACCACGAACTGAAAATAACTTTTTCACTGTCGAATGTTAGTTCATAATAAGTATGATAATTAGGGACAATATACATACAAGTATAATGTTGACATAAGGAAATAAATAAAACCCAAAATTTAGAATGATAGTCGATACGATAAACAATATGATTGCATATCGTTATCAGACAATGCAACTCCGATAAGGGAGATAAATAATTTAAAACCATGGTAATATATTGTGTACCTACTTCACATTTGTGTATATTAGGCCCTTAATTATCATGACAATATTATTATTTACCTAAAGATAGGTATAGACCATAAAGAATCAGAACTTAAAAACTTTTAGAATGAAATTTTGCTAATTATTCTTGTCAAATGATTTTTTAAATTTAATATCAGGTTAGGACGAAGAAAAAAAGCGTTTTAAAAAAATTTATATACCTTATTTTGGAAAAAATGCCGTATTTTGGAAAATATCTGTAAACGAAAAGCATCAAAAACAAATTCCCGTACCGGGAATCGAACCCGAGCCTCCTGGGTGAAAGCCAGGTATCCTAGCCACTAGACCATACGGGAGATGACAGACATTGTAAAATGGTCCATAATTAATATTTAGCTTTTGTGATTGGCATTTACTGAGATTATAAAAGTAAAAGTGATATAGGTACATAAACACAGTCCATAACGAACTGTAACGTTAGTAGATATGTAATATCCCCGAAAACTCTTGTCCTTAACTTTAAAGAAAATCGTTCATTTATGGCAGGTTCGAAATTTATGCAAAATATTTTAATAGGTAGGGTACCTACCTATAGGACGCAAATTAAAAGTTTGATGATGATTATCTGAATCGTCTCTATAGTAAAATTCTGGCGTAATGTCCTGGTTTTTGTGTTGACCATGGTATCCACGAGGACGCTGAGAATCCTGGTTTGAGCCTATGAGGTGTGAAGCATTATTTATTTATTGTGTATGTACTTATATATTTGTGTGTAGGTAGTTAGGTAGGTACCATTAAATTGTAAGTTTAAAAAGTGATACCTAACTGGTTTAGTTTAGGATTTTTTTTGTGTTGAAGTTGAATGCGACCGGGTTGCCTCATCCCCTTTATAATATTCTTCCATTATTATTACCCCGTCGGCGTTACCCCTTTACAATACACCCCTTTGCCTCACTCTAACCATATTCCGTCTCCTAATACGTGTCATATCAGGCAGTACGCATTCGTTTCCGTTTCATCTTTTCATTTCTCATCAGCTGTAATTATACCTATCTACATTTCCTATTATTATGCTTATGTAAGTACATCGTTATATACAGGTAAATAGACTATCTGATCACTGTCTAAGGCCTATATTATGCCGTTTGTTACGGTAGTTTTTGAACGCGGATAGAAAAATATAGAGAATAACAACTACCTACATCGCAGTTCAATTTCTAAAATGATCCCATTTGTAATTTGTTATCCATTAATTTCTCTATAAAAATCTCATATTCAAACAAGAAATGTTGTCGACTGGAAATAACATTGCGTCACGATAAGCCACTGAACTGTGGTTTTATCATTAATTAATTCTGTTTCATTACTATACCGGCTGCGATACCTACCTGTTCATGATAACCCGATAAATATAACACCATCCAGACAATGCTATGCCTCCATTTATTTTATTTATTGGTTTCGAGCCGCATTTTTTGTTATTTTTATAATATATTACCTAGTTAATTTAACTCTTCCACTTTAACAAACAAAGAACTCAAACAAATTTTAAAGTAGGTGTAAAATTGGCTGTTGAATTAGATACTTACCTATATTTGAAAATGATTTTGGTTTTCCTCCTGATGGGTTCAAATTTTTAGGACCCACTAAGGATGTACCTACCTAGGTGTCTTTATCTCCTCTTGTAGAGACCTAGTTTAGGTAGATACTGTACCGCTACGGCTGCTACAGTAGGCACCGAATTGATGAAGTTGGAGTTAATGTTCCGAGGTAAATTTTAGCGTAGGTACTTACATACTACCTTCTAGTAATGTTATGAGGAACACTATTTAGCTATGGTTTTAATTTAATTTACCTGTGTTGTGTTTGTCCGTGTCTTTATTGGCGGCGGCAGACGCCTCTCTCACATCGGCCATGTCGAATCAGTTCACTATCACCTGAAAAGCAAGAAAAATAACGATTTTATTATTGTAACGAACTTAATAATTAACAAATATCAAAGTATAGGTAATGCATGCATGTAAGTAGGTATATGCTAATAGAAAAATAAATTATATTCGTGTGACGCTCCCTAGTCCCACGTTCCGAGCATAAGAAACTGCACAAAGATACAATACAATGAAACAGCTTCGTTCCTTTCAGCTTCCCTACCAGCCAACTCGGCTTACAAAGACCTGTACTTACCGATGTTTTAGGCGACACAAATTCTAGAACACGCACCGCCATTCAACAACCATGTTAAATTTTTATATTTTCAGACTCTTTTGCGCACCTCAAATCCTTAGTTTTTTAATAAGTTTCCATATCCCATAAAACGCCGATTACTACCTACATATTTAATAGAATATTCACTTACTCGATTATTTATCACACAGCCGCTTCACAAGACTCGAACGTTATCACTAATCAATCACAACGTAAACACGAGAAGAAGCAGCACTTTGAGACACACCCGCGACTCAGATTCAAACTTTAAACACTGCGTGCTATACGAGCGAGTACAAGCTAACGAACGACGCAGCTCTTCGTAGTGTAGATAGCCGACGAGACGTGAGTAGCGGTGTTGCCAACAACCGACAAAGAAAACTCCCGCCTATATTACGATTTCGACACAGTGAGGAAAATTCTAGCTAAGTTTGTATTATAAATTTATCGTTAAGTATATTATAATACCTTAACCAACATTAATGGTTAGTTCAATAGATATAAAATAGATAGGTACCTATTATGTTTTTAATGCAGTCAGAGATTGTTATAGGTAATTGTAGGATGTAAATAATAAAGTGCCACAGAGTATTTATATATACATAAACTTTAGATAAGTAATCATTGTGTTTTAAATCTGACTCGCATTTTTTCAGTACTTACTAATTATTTACAAATGACGATTACGAGACAAGCTAATGGTTTTATTTTAAATTGTGCTAGTAAACCCAACTTGAGCTTCTAATAACGTACCTACTATTGATATAAAACACCTGTTAATTCATCATACCTACCTAATATCTCCCCGAATGTGAGTAAATGCGTGTAACTGGGCACTCTCACACAGCTTCTCAGTGGTTCCCACACAATGAGCCCCGAACAGATTCGAGCGCAGCCGAACTTGCCCGAGCGACGGTTATTGATGCCGGGAAAACACTTTCCGCGCCATTTTCTCTGGCGTCCATACAATAAACAGAACTATTTGGCAAGCAAGTATAATTATGTAGTAGGTACTGTAGGTACGTTGACATGAGTGTAGTAAATACAACAATTTTGTACCTACCTAAATTGTAATGTGGTCTGAACTAATGAGGAGAGAAATGTAGTTTCGTATAACTTATACGAAGTAAAAGGTAAAATTTTATTTGGGAATTAATTACGATACTGTGGAGTCATAATTATTATAATCGACGAATGTACCTATACAAACTCGATAAACTAGGCATGAACCATTTGTTGTGGTAAA
Source organism: Oarisma aurantiaca (assembly GCA_018251435.1). Taxonomy (NCBI): domain Eukaryota; kingdom Metazoa; phylum Arthropoda; class Insecta; order Lepidoptera; family Hesperiidae; genus Oarisma; species Oarisma aurantiaca. Next base: position 3,743 of record DWPC01000172.1, read on the forward strand.
ACTGCTTGTCAGATCTCTCTCACAGTCATGATGATACGAAACAGTTTTCGAGTAAAAAAGAATGATCTAAATTCAAAATTGAAACATCCAGCAAAGCTACGAGCACAGATAAAATTTAGGTTAATCCGTGGTCTGTGGCTACGAGTATGAAAAACTACCTATGAGGTAAAAAAAGAAAATGTTCAGACCTAGGTATTTTTTAGAGCGACATTTTTATGTTTAGGTATTACAATATCGTACATGTACACTTACTTACCATGATAGTACTCAATGGAGAAATAAGCATTAAATTGATGAGGTTGCTGTAGGTGTAGACCTTCAAATAGACTAATTTCTTCGAAGTATATTTAGGTATCTAAGACCTAAGTATTTTAAAAATAGGACAATCCACAATATTACATAATTATTATTATGAAATTTTATTATGATCTTGGAAATGTCGCGCCATCTTTCGTTGAAAGCAGAAATTTAGTAATGAAACTGTGAACATTATAATCAGTTCAGCCATCCATGTGAGAGGGCGCTAGTTGGAATATGACTCGTACGCAACATTTTATGCTTCTCATTAACTTACCATTGTAACTATGTCACTTTAATATAGCTTTACAAAAAACCTGAAAACTAAGTATAATATTGGGGCTAGTACTGAAATAATTCGAAAATTATTGAATTTTTGTTTTGTTCTATTTCCATCGATTTCATGAAATTAATGTACCTACCTCTCTCCCTACATATCTACATATTCTACATAATTAGGTATTCACCATTGGTGAATTTTTAAAACAATTTTATCTAATGTTTCCCAATCAATAAGGACTTATTTTGTTAGGGAGATTTTAGAAATTATAAGTCTAATTAGTAGTTTAATTATTGCCTACTAGTCTAATTAAATTTGACATACATTAGGTATATCACAAATCCGTGGTCTGTGCATTTCATGATAATGTATACGATGCAGTAGGCCACTTAGCGTAAGCGATCATCCCTGCGAAGCGTCGGGTCCTGGGTTCGATCCTTCTATTCGATTATTTATATGGCAGTAAAGAACTTATAATTGGGTACAACCCCATAAGCGTTTTATAGTTGTATTCTATTGTGTTGTCCATGCCACCAAGCCAGCAGGGACAGGTTATAGGTATTCATGGTGGTTAAAGGTATTAAGTACTTGGTTGTGATGGCTAATCGAAAATAAGCATTTACTTAGGTATATTTCTAGTGAGGTTTTAATTTTTACTCGCTAAACATCCGCAAAAGTTCTTATGGTCGTTATAATATAACAGGTCCAACGATCCCATTAAAAATGTTCTCTTTTTCAGATCTAGGCACTTTGCGAATGAATTGCTAAATTAAAACGCTTTCGAAATGTAGGCGAAATAGTACGATGAGAAATTTCGAAACTAGAACATCTTTGCAAATGAGACGTAAATTTAGATAAGTTTGCATACTGCTCGACCAAATAATCTTTAGGTAGGCAGGTATTAAGATATTTTGCCGACTGTTAATTTAATCTCATACTGCAATAGTAGGAAATCACGTTGTAAATTTGTATTTGTATCAGAAATTATAAGTACCTACCTATTCTCCGTAAAAATGCGGTTTAAATAAAACTACAAAATGCCAAATTATGCTTAGCTTTCAATTATGATAATAATATAAAAGGTAAAAAATGTGTATCTCAAGTCTAATGTGTCTAGAGTGCTAATGTTTTCATCAATATTACAAACTAACGAACCACGACTATACATTGATGAAGATAACACAACTAAACGTTTTAACAGTTTATTATAAAATAATTTACGGTTTTTAGTGTTTTTTTTATTTTTCTCATTATAAACGAACTTAATAAATAAGTAATAATAAATTTAAAAGACACGTACAACGTGCGTTTCACAGTACTTTCTTTAATCTTAATTTATTATGTACAGTCACTGAGAGAAAGTTGTACAGAAATAGATGTTGCGTCGTATAAAAAGAGGGGGTGATGGTCCGTATCTAAGATGGTGTATACGGGATCGTCGGTGTGGCTGGGCGGCGAGGGCGGCGAGGGCGGCGAGGGCGGCGGGCGCGGCGGGCGCGGAGCGGCGAGGGCGGCGGGCGCCCGGGCCGCCCGGCGCCGGCAGCGGGCAGCGGGCAGCGAGCGGCGGCTAGCCCTCCGCGGGCGCGGCCTCGCCCTCCGCAGCGGGCGCTTCAGCTGCCGCTGGCTTTTGCCTCGACCAGCCATCGCACATTTTTCGGAGAAAAGCTAGAAGCGCAACAAATGTTATTTCAGTATATCACTTTAGTAACTTGGCAGAGTGAGTTTACAATGATGCTGATCAATTCTGATTATTTTCAAGTAGATGTAGCTTTACATAAATGACTATTATGAAATTATATTACTGGAAATATTTTTCTATCGCGTTACTTTTAACCCCCAGAGTTAGGAATGGAAAATGAAATACCCACACCTACAGTAACATTTTAGCTGCTCAATCTTTTAAATTTGAATTACTTCATTGACACATAGAAAGCAGTATCTGAGAAAGCCTTATAAATTAATACAACAAACAAGAAATAAGCCATCATCCTAATCTATTGCTGAAGAAGATTAATTATGAAAGTGTTAACAGTAATCTTTTTTTTTTCATTTTAATTATGTTAAACATTGGTAAATGTTTTACACATTTGAAACCCTGCATAAAGCTAGTAAATTGTAAGCAGCGAGTTTTGAACACTTCACTTGTTGACTTACGATCTTATAACTAAAGATATGACATCACTGCAGTCCTCTACGCCATCACCTTCTTCAGGAATGCTGTAAATGGAGAACAGGTAAACGAAGGGTCCACACACAAACTCATAGATACTGGGTGTCTTTAGGGGGTAGGTGAAAGTGCATCGGATCAAAACGAGGCAATACACGGGTGATAAGATGCCAACTAATGTTTTTCGATTACTTTACAAATTCTAATCAAGGGCATCAATAAATTGGTGTACTAAAATCATGCACAAAAATAATAATAGTGCGCTTAAAATGTGAATAATATAATATTGTGGTGCTGTATATAGATCTATGTAAATCTTCCATGCCAACAAACCGCTACATTTAAATGCATAAATATAAAGATTGCTATCGGGATAGATTGTATAAAAGAAAATAACTTAACTCTAATTTGGATACGAGCAACTTACATTCGTTTTTAACTCATATCATTCGGTTGGGATATTGGTAGCATACACTAAATAGTTTGAGGTATTGGAAAAACAACCAATAAACGAATTTCATTACTTACATGCGTATGGGATCATGCCGTCATCATCTTCAGGGTCCATACAATCCTTTACTACTTCATTGACTTCATCGTCAGTAAGTTTTTCACCTATTGGAGAAGGAAAACATTAATCTAAGTTATTTAATCCATCAAGTCTAACGGTTTATGAATACCATGGTTTATTTTTTTTGCAATGTTTACAATGCGTTACTTATTTTCACGCATCTGATGTGTTTCCAGGTTTTATGACTAATTAAAAAATGGAAATAATGGAGGACTTGTTTACAAAGTAATTATCCTCTCATGTGCCTTACTCACCTAACGCAAGGAGCGTGTGTGTAAGTTCAGCACTAAGCATGAGGCCATTTTCGTTCTTGTCGTAGAGCTTCAGACATTCCAGGAAGTCTTCATAGACACCCTGGTCTTTGTCTTTCTTGGCTTGGCTGAAGATGGGAAGGAACTCTTCAAGCTGAAACAACAGATGTTGACTTTGAGTAGGTAGCAATTAGGTAATACCAGAAAAAGATGCTTGATGTAGGTAATTCAAATATTTGCTTTTTACTTTTTTATGAACCTTTACAAGATCTTTTTAGTCAATTATGACATTAATTATCATTATACAAAGGTGCATTACGCTGTTTCTAGTTTTAATGTAAGTACCGGTAATATTTTGTTGGACGAGCTCATTTTTTCCACGCAGTGCTTATTGAAATTAAATTGTTCTAAATTATTTTCTTTACTATTCCTCCATAAGTTTAAATATTTTTCAACTTTCAGTTTCAGAAGAGTTATTACCACAGTTAAATCTGTGATCTGTTTTTATCACATATAAAATGTAGTACGTTTCTCTACCGTCTCGCTGGCGATAAATTCAACGACTTTACATCATAGATGTCCATATCTTTAACGAGTAGTGATCACTCATCATCAGGTTTATATTTACGTGTTGTTTTTCATTTATCCAAAAAGTTACCGTTAGTGTTTTCTCGCCCTTCTTCTTGGTGCCTCCGAGTTTCTCGATGGTGGCCATTGTGGGGTTGGAGTTCAATGCCCTCAAAACATCGCCGAGGTTGTAGGCATCGATCTTGCCGCTACCGTCGAAGTCGTAGATTGAGAAGGCGAAGGATGCCTCTGAATAGAAAAACAAACGATATTCATCTCGAAAACATACTTGATTAAATCATGCTGTTGAACTTTGTGGGCCAAATACTATTATGTTAAGTATCGGTCGAGTAATAGATTATTTTACCAAGGAAACCTCGCAGTAACTCATCAGTATTTACAATAGTGTATGGTCAATGTAAAATTTCAAAAATATTATCTATACTATTAAACTGATTATTACTTAAATGCTTTCATTTATCATCGTCTGGTCTGTGGTTCTTAACGATTATCGAAAAGTCCTAATTATTTAAGTGATTCTTAATCATTGTCAATTAATTTTTTATGTTTCCTATTATTATTAAGTGAGTACCTTTTTATCAATTTTCTAATACTCGTGAAGAAGCAAAGAAATCCATATCGGTTAATGCAGGTGTGTCGTCGAATACCTACGACAAAAGTAGGCGCGATCCAAAATGCTATCTTTAACTCCACATGATTCAATATTTTTACCTTAGACTCGTGAGTCACCATCTAATTATAACCCGATTGTAACTGTGTCCCGATTTCAATGATTTGCTAAATGTAGAGTTTGCTATTAAAATTGTTTACGCTATTAAACAGTTACTGTTAACCTTCACTAAATTCCAGAGAGAAAGAATATTAGTAGAATATTCATCCATCTCTAAAAATGTTCGTACTAAATTATCGAAGCTACTTGCAAATACTTCCGACCTTGATATTGACAGATTAATGCAAATAAGATTCATGGAACGATAATAAGCGATGTCATTCAGCAGTCGAGAAGCCAGATCCAGACGTAGATATTGTAGGTCATTAGTATTGCCAAAAACGTGAAGCGCTAAAGCTATGAAATCCGAGTGGAGTTTCTCTGTTTGGGCGGGCGGCAGAGTTGGATCACGTGACGCAAGAGTTTAATTTTGGAACGCAGCGCGCGCGCATCGTGGCCGTGCCACTGGCGCTGCTACCGGCATCGCTTAGCAACTCGAACCATTTATGAGGATCGTGCTATACTTAGATGTTACGGTGTTAATGTAAATGCGCATTTACGATTAAATTATTATCAATCTGAAACTCAGTTCGAAAACATTTGACAAAAAATAAAAATGAAATTAGTAGGGTTGTCCCTCTGTTCCAGATGTTCCAGTAATTCCTTCTTGGCGTCATTTCACCTATTCCTTCAATGTTACTGCTTTATTTATAAACAGACAGAGAGTTACAAATAATTTTGATTATTTTATAAACTGTTGCTGTTAGTTCACGAAAACATGAAAAAATACTCACTTTCGACGTCGTTCTTGCTGAGGTCGCTCTGAAAATTATCAAACAATTTTACGTTACTTTAAATATTAAAACTGGTAACAGGGGAGTGTTGTGTGATGTGTAGCTATATGTTGCGTCACCTCACGCCACTGGAAATATTTTGTGTAGTGTTATCCATGAAACTAGAATAGAGATACTTTCACTAAGCACAACACTTCATTTTCTACGTCTTGCGAAAAACATGGAGTCGTTCGCGAGCTTCCGGTCTGCGGAACATGTCGCTCGAGGGTTACCGCGGATTTTAACACTCATTATTTTTACAATCCGTTGCACTGAACTTTTCTGCCACATTTCACTGCCGTTATGACTCACCATTTTGTGTGGTGTTAGATGGTTCCCTCCCGGTCTTCACTGGCAGACGTTCAGACAAGAAGTGGGGCTCGAGAACTTTTCGCCTGACTGTTTTAACTGGCTCAGATGGCGCTCCCGTCTGGATATTTGAGATTTAGCCCAGGAATCCGTGACCGTTCTATTTTCGGGGAAGTTGAGCCATGCGCACAGTGTCTTCAGACTCGTAACGTTTAATGAGAAGCAAAAGAGATAACAACAGGTTTCTCCCATTCCTCTCGCAACCAACGCCAGTCCCAATGGTAAATCTACATTTACGCGAAACTATTTCGATCGGTTTTGTGTCGTATATATACTCGGAATCTAAGGTGTCGAATATAAGGTATTGAAAAGTAGGTGAAAGATGAACAAAATGAACGACAACTAATTATTTGCAAAGCTAAATGTCATACGAAATTCCAAACAAAAATAGTATTATTGAAGTATTTATTGTAGTATAACGTAATATTTGAAACATTAATATAAATGAAAAACAACTTTTGGCGACTTTGACTGAGTAAACACAAGATCAATCTCCCTCGAGTGGATCACTTGAGTTTATTTTGAAGTCGTAATCCTTCATGTTATATGAATGAATTAGTGCTTCGTTAACGGTATTGAACTTCCATGCAGTAGTTCGCATAGGGGACGGAGAGCGCAGCTTGCGGTGGTCCAGGAGGCTGGCAGCCAGGTTCCGCGCTTTAGGTGAAAGAGGACATATTCCCGATCGGCTCCCCTGGAAATGACATAAAGCCATCACCTAGTGTTTTTCAAATAAAATAATAATCCAGTAGTAGTATCTTCCGTGTAGCTTTAGGAACCATTATGCAACATTACCTTACGTCTTCCAATCAATCGCTGCTTCCACCACCAACTTCGTAAGCGAGACATCAACTTTGCTCCTTGTAATCGACATCGCTTCACCAAGCTTTGCTTATGAGTACCTTCTAATGCTGTCGATTCTTCATCTTGCTTGGTTATCATCTATAACAAAAAGGTAGACAACCGAATACGCTAGGTACAGCAATGACTTCAACTCTAAAATTACTCAAAATTATAGAGCCTTCTCCGTACGAGTTTATTTTATATATCTACCTAGCAATATAGAAAATAATTAAGTCTACCTGTTGAATGTTCAAATTTTAAAATGTTTCCTGACTTGTACGTAGTTCACTTGTAACATTACATAGCTAACCATATCGAACTCTTAAAGAGTTATTTTTTTAAAAGCGCTTACAGTTATAGGCTCTGAAAGCGATTCCAGATTTTCAGAAGATTTCTTTGTCGTAAGCTCCACGTCTTGCATTGTATAACTTTTTTCTTCTGGCATAAAATCTTCTTCTATGTACGTGTCATAGTCACCTTAAAAGTATAACATCTGAAGTAGCAAATAAAACATAGAATGAATATAACACACACTTTTTACACGGGGCAGTGGAGAGAACACTTACGGTTCAATGTCAAGAATGTTTTTTCATATAAGTCAATGTCTTCCTTTGTATTTTTTTCCAAATGTTTATCATTCACCTTAAAAATAGAGAAAGAAAATTAATAAACAAATTTAAAAACTCAGTATTAAAGGTCTATGACATCAATGCACGTAGTTTTGGCTTAATTATTATGATAATGAAAAATTGTAACAAAAAAACGAATTTTTATCTATGAAAGCTTGGTTGATAAATGATACAGTAATGAATGTTTTGTCGTCAATAAGGTGTTCTTATTAAGAACATTGCTCGAATTGGGCAAAGCCGAATAAGACTATTAAAATCAATTAGGTACCTCTTTTGGAGTACATTCCTTTTTATCACCATCTGACTTAATGTATGTCACATTTTCGTTCTCAGTATCATCACTAGCCGGTGCATCCATCAATAATGAATAACTCGAATTACTACTCTCTTTAAAACTATCAACCGTTACTTGAGATTCAATTATGCCATTGTCACAAGCAGTATTAAGAGCTAAGTTGACGAAAGACTCCACGAGTTTAGCTATAGTGCTAACAAGAAGCTCTCGAGACTCCGTATTAACTTCATCACAAACACGTACATCGTCAAATATTTCCACAGGTTCTGCATGGTCCACATCACTCATATCAAATAGACAATTGATCAACATTGAAGGTGAGCATAAATCTGTATTTCTCTGAAATTGAGTATTACTTATTTTAATATTCTTTAACTTAGTGTAATAAGTTCGTATCTTTGTAATCGTACTTTGAATCACAACAGATACCTACCTACTTATATTATCTACTACAAACCATATGTTTTTTTCGTACGAATTAATTAGAATTATTGAGTGTTTACACAGGTACACAATGAATATAAATTATATAAATGCATATATGTATAAAATATTTTGGCGTTTATATTGAAAACAAACAACGTACCAAAGAAATAATAATAGTCTATAAAAATAGAGCACACCAAGCAACACTTAGGAATTATTATACGTAACATCAGATTGGAAGCTACCCAAATTAAAGCATATTTCTACTCTCACCATCGATATAATATCGC
>DWPC01000173.1:0-12288 GCA_018251435.1 Oarisma aurantiaca
TAATTTTTTTTATGGAATTCATGAAAAATCTTAAATTATTATCATCATCATTAGTTCCAAAAACAAGTGTTTTTTAATAGTTTTTTGATTAGATTTAATAAGTTTCTTCAAGCCCTCGATAGGCTTGGGTGGCACCATTTTTTCAATGTCTTAGAGATGATTTAACAATATCTGATGACATTAATAGAGTAGACTAAAAATAACGCTATGTCTGCACGAAAATTAAAGTCATCAAGATGGGATCAAATTGATTGTAGAGGTAGTTATGTAACATCAGCATAAACCAATCACGTTTCATCAAATTATTGATTAGGTATATTCCAAAAAATATGCCGTGCTGAATTGAAATGCTAAACTGAAAGGATAAATTTAGATGATTTGATGCTTTTTTCATCATTCGACAATATTTTAGAAGAATGGCATTACAGTACACGTCTATATGCAAGCTAAAACGTTTACACAAGTGTTAGGCAAGATTCAACACGGATAATGTTAAACGTTCATAGCACTGAAGGTTTTGTAAGGGGGTTTTTACCTACTTTAGATATTACATTATTTTACTGTCCAACAGATATATTCTACCATCAGGGTTTCAAATGATTCAGGGGTTCAAATTGAATGTGTTCACAGTCTCGCCACAGAAGCTGCAGAGTATCTTATTTCAGACAAATAAAGCTACAATAAAATATGATTTCAGGTCAAGGGTCTCTCCATGGAGATGTCCCAGGACGCTTGGGTGAAGCAGCAAACCCAGCAAGCTTCGGACCGTCATCAGACTCGCATCAAGACGAGTCCGGTGTCTGGGTCCGGGAACTGCGAGGTCCACGAGTCTGGCCCTCCGCCGTCTCACACGGCGACGTTCGCTCCGATCATGCCCCAGTACGGGTTGCCGCTGCATGGCAGCGCCGGGATCGGACGCTATGCGCCACCTTCACACGTTCCCATGCACCAGCCCACTCACCGCCGACCTGCCCCGCCCAAACCATCGCCGTCACAGAGCCCCCATGCAAGGAATTACAGGTGGGTCGGTTGTAAAATTTGAAGTTTTAATAGGGTTAACGGGGTAAACAAATCCTCGTTTACATCACATGAAGTTGTATGACAAAAGTTTCATGAAGTCCATCTATATCCGAGTAATAAATAGACTAAGACTAGTAAGGCATGTTTCAAGACCTCCAAGAAGTTAAGCAGCGGTCTCATACAATATGTTACACCTGAATTTCCAGACAAAGTTCATCGTCCTCCCATTGCGGCAGCGTGGCTGACGAGCCGGACACTCGCTCGTCCCCCGGCGCCGGCGGCCGATACGACGACACCCAACCTGACTGCACCTCCTCCACCGCCCCGCCCATCAAGAACAACGGATACGAGCGCAGCACTTCGGCCAACGACGACATGATGGACCGCGTCTCCAACGATCAGGGTGCTGAAGGTTTGTCATCTCAAAGTAAGATTGGTCCTGTCTAGTAAGGTTATTGGTTATATTGGCCAAGGCATTTGATGTTGAAAACTTCCAAAACATACGGCAAACGTTGGTTGCAAACACTGCCCAATCTCCTCGGCACCAGAATTCGGCAGTTAACTCCTGCTAGATGAGACCAGACCATCACTGTTGCGCAGTGGAGATGTGTAGTACACCGCTCTTTTAACCCCCATACTGGCTAGAGGGACACTACACATCTAAATAAATCTTACTTACTTGCTTGTAGTGTAGAGTTTTGTAGATTTTAGATCCTTTTGAGTATGATGATAACAAAAACATACCTACTAGTACATTCTCCAAATTGTAATAGCGATGAGTGAAAAACAAAGAAAAATAACTTATTTTGCATGTAATAACATAAAAAATTGACTTAGGTAGTTATAAAACACTGTATTGAATTTATGATTAGGGTTGAGTCAACAGTCAACTAGGTTGACTGTTAATTTGTATACAGTACATAGTTATCTAGTTTCTTAGCATGCATTTAATTCTTTCAAACAAAGCAGTGAGACACTATAGTAGGAACTAAAGTTACAGACTTATCTTCCTCGTGAAATTAAGCACTTACACAATGAGATTTAGCATGTCATTTAGCCATAATTATAAACGCAGACGAATAACGTAGGTACATAATTTTTTCCAGATTTACGGGTAAAAAGCGAAAACGACTTCCACGCGACCGGGTACAACAACTCCCCGCCCCCCGGCGGCCCGATCCAGCCGAGCAACTTCCACGACAAGCCCCACGAGACCTCACCAGTGCCGCCCAAGCCCAGCCCCGACCTCTGGCCTCCGAAGATCATCACTAGCAAATCTGGTGGAATCGCTACTCCTGACGGTGAGACACTGTTCATATCCCACTCCCCTCCAACCACACTCGACATAAGTCGTATGAGTCATGACCGTTTGAATAACATTTCCAGGTAAGAAACTGAAATGTCCTTACTGCGAGCGACTATACGGATACGAGACGAACCTGCGCGCGCACATCCGGCAGCGGCACCAGGGCATCCGCGTGCCGTGTCCGCACTGCAGCCGCACGTTCACCCGCAACAACACCGTGCGCCGCCACATCGCGCGCGAGCACCGCCACCAGGTGGCGCAGCCGGTGCCCCACCCGCCCCTCCCCAACCACACGCAGTGAATGCGCCCACTCTCAAACTCTAACCGATCTACCTCTGCTCTTCGCACGGACGCGGGCGACCGTTCCTCGTTCGCTCGTTCGCTCGTTCGCTCGTTCGGCCCTCGCTGTCCTCTCCCGACGGACGCCCGCGTCGCGTCAAGAACTCTAGTAACATGCGTACAATATATTACCTCATTGATGCATATTATTGTAAACAGTAATCTACCTCAGAATTTGATCTTAGATTTTGTAAGGTTTTGAAATTGTGCGATAATCGTTACTTAATTTAATTATCACGTGTGACTTCGTGGTCGCTCGGTGTCGTCTCCGTATCCGCGGTACCGTGTTCAAAACATTACGTACCCTCAGTGCACCCTCGTCGTTCTCTTACCGTACCTCGTTTGACTGTGAATCGAAGTTACCTTTATAGATGTTTTATTTTGAGCTCTCGTTCGGGTATGACATAGCTTTTATTATATTACCTCAGCTAGGGAATCTATAAATGATGTTGAGACTGATGGCCATAGGCTTAGTGTATGTAAATATTAGGAGAATGTTGTATATCGCCTTGGCCTCGGCTCAGACACGGCAAACATGGCGGCGAGCGACGCGACGCCCGTCGTCGAGTCGTTTACATTAAAAATCTATAAACTATATTTTCTGTAAGCAATAGACTGTATACTGGATTTAGTTTAGTAATTCAACTCAACTGTGATACCATAGCACCAGCTCCGACTTGAAATGATTTGCCACGTGTTGACGTGTTGACGTGTTGACGTTTCCCGTGAAACCATCTTCGTGCGAGACACCAAGCGTGTTACCAGTTTGTACTGTACAGTAAACGTGAACGGTTTTAGTTTGTACAAAGTACAATTTGCCCTAGATACATAAGTAGTTAGGTGAAAACGTGTTAAAAAATTGCATGTAAAAATGTAGGCGTGAATGTCCATACGATTCGTCTCAGGCTTGCCTGCGAGAATGTTACTATTGAGACCAAATAATTATATGTTTTTACGCGATGGTGTCGATTTTAACATTCCGTTAAGATGTTTATTTTCATTTTACCCTTTTAACTAGTCATTTCAGTTGAGATTTAATGAGTACCCGACAACTGTAGCTGTGGCGGCGTCGGTCGTGTTGTTGTATTATAATCGTGTTGTGCGCGGCCGACGCCCCGTAGGTACTCGCGTCTAGTTTCCGAGCTATAATGTTCTTAAGTTGTACAAACTCAATGCAAATGGGACAGTGCCAAATAACCTCAACTTTAAGTTCACATCTTTTATTTATATTTATTTTGAGTTAAGTGTGGATGTAGCGACTGTGTGTATTCCTTATATTTAGGAATAAGTTGCATTCATATTTTTATTATATTTGTATTTTAGGATACACTGAATTATATTTTAGTAAGGAGATGCTTTATGAAGGCTCAGTGATTTTTTTAAATAAAGTTTAGGTTCTGTTTCCTTTTGATTCTGTCGGGGCAGAGTTGTATCGGATTTCGTTGTTCTTAACGCATTTAAGATCTATACTAACATATGAAGTAACCACAGTCCCTTACGTGTCGGGATTGTATAGCTCAGCATGAGAGAAGGGTATTATTACAAAGATTTTAACAACTTTGGAAGCTACATTTTGACCATTACAAATACTGTATTAATTTTTAACCCCAAATTTTAGACGCTATTTTATTACAAACCTCTATTACTATTTCGCTATATGGAACTATTCACTGTTGAAAATATTGTAACTTGATATTTTGTTAATTCTTTTATGATAGTATCTAACTTTTATCTTGTTCAAAATGTCTGTAACCTTTTAAAGAATTGTTCACTTGTTAGCAGAGCTCTTTACTTTATTTTGATGGAGAATGGATGTGGAATGTAAAATGCAATAGCTTGAATAATGAGCCCATCATTCCAATAAGTTCTGTAGAAAATAGCCGTACTGTGTTGGGTTAACTCCAAGACAAGTTCATACGGAGATGGGTATCCAATTGTAATTAACTATCCTGTACAAAGCTCAGTATAGTATATCATTGTTTCAATGTTGTAACATCAAACCATAAAAAAAAATCAGAAAAATATAGATTACATAGATAACAGTATGTAAAGTTATAATAATCGTATAAAGTATATTTTAATAACATCTACGTATGTGTATTTCGAATCGTTGCAACTTGTGATTATTTTGGAATAAACTTTGCCATACGTTGAACATACAAACATCACAATATTGTACTTGTTAGTGAATAACTGATAGCTTCGCCCTCGAATCGCATTGCAAAGCAAAGTTCTAAACATTGGGTTGTACCTATTCTGTTCATCACCTCTTAGTATTTCGAATTTGTTTTTGTTAAAGCTTTCGTTAAGTTCTAACTAGAATTTTGTTTTGGCTTTTATTAAGGCGAATATGTCACGAAGTAAAGGTTTATTAAACGTAGGTACCTACCTACAATCAGTGATGGAAATAAGACGATCGGGGTATCAATTCACGCGTACGAAATTTTTTATCTAAAATTACCGATTATTGTAAAAAATAATGATTATTTTTTTCATTATTGACATACTTGTTTTAGGTGTACTTTTAAGACAAAGTGTTTCGCTATTTCAGTTATGTTTCAGTTCTAGAATGTTGACATTATTTTTATTATTATCTTTGAAAAATGTTGGACGGAGATTGTTCGGTTTTATCTTTTCGTTTTTCTTATGAATTTTAAATTCAAAGTTGTGATTTCTTTTTAACATTTAATGTTTTTTGTGATACGTAAAAGAAAATTGCATTAATGCACCAATTTTTTAGGCTTTCTGTTAATTGCATTATTTTAATTGGATTGAAAGGTCAGGCGATTCGTAAGCGGCACTAAGGGATCGCATCAAACGCTATAAAATGTTATTGTAAGGTACAAAATAAGTATTACAATATCATAATTGTGTCAATTTGGTTCTCTCGAGACCATAACTTGTTTAATTCGTTTAATTTCTCCTTGTCATTCGAATGTACAAAATTCGGTATACTTACTAACATCGGAATAATACGTCTAAATTAAGTTGTCGCCGTTATGACTAATATTAGTGGCCAGTCTAGTGGCCCCACTGAATGTAATGTTGTATCGATGTGATAGGTCATTCACACTTAGTCGTGTCCGCTCGGGTCGATCTCCCCGCCACGTGTGTTTGTTAGTAGTAAGGAGTTCGCATATTGTCCATGTTTGACTAAGAGAGTAAGGCATGCAAATTTAAATGTTTCCGTAGTGTTTCAGAGTTCGAAATTTAAATTTTTCAAGTAGCTACGGGTTTTTTGGTTAACTTTCGCTTTCCAATTTATGTACGTAAGAATCATTAATTGGCGACTAGGGTTTGTCAATATTGCGAGCTCAAATTAAATGTTGCCATTTCAAATACTTCTATTGACCATTTGCGTTGCTGTTCTTTTCGTTCATTCCTGCGTCAGGCCGTCAGCTAGGTTTCGGCTCAACTGCATTTATATTATGTTCGCGTAGTATCATTACTTGGGCTTATTCGGGTTCATTCATTAAGTTGTGTTTAGGGTACTTTTAGCGGTAAGTATCGCGAGACGTCGTGATGGTAAAGCCAAAGATTGATACGGGTAAGGTGACCCTCTGCCGTCACACGGCTGTGCGGAGACCGTATTCGGGGGAACTGGCTCGCTGGTCGACTTGGCTTCATCCCTCCCCTCAATATGCTCCCTGCACGACCTCCTAGCTTGTAAGTTAATCTACCTCGAGAAATATTGTTAGTTACGTAAGCTTTTAAATAGATTTTTATATGGAAAATACTGTATTGTAGTCGATAAGTGAAGAAAATAAAAAAAAATTGAAGTACAAAATACTACCTCAGGATTCAAATTTGGAACTCGTCATTTGATCGTCGCGGGTGTGGGAGCTTGTGGGGAAAGGCACTATTGGGAAATAATAATTACCTTGGTTTGATAAAAATATTTTTTATCACACTGCTCTTATACATAATATGTTATTTGATTACTTACCAGCTTCGATATTACGTATATAATTAATCAGTCTACATCATTGGAGTATTACTGCTATATTTCAAAAGTCTACAATATTTTTTTAAAGTAAAATTCCAGCGTATTCTCTAATAGTGCTCTTGGGGGTGAAATATGTTGGGACTGAGCGTTTTGCGGAAATTTCAACGTTAATTAGAGAAAAAAAAATATTTAAAGAGTTTGGCGTTCAGCAATATAAATAATATAAACATTTTATTAATAATTGAATCTCTGCATGGTAGTTTGGAAGTTTCAACTCTGCTCGTGCTCAAAGGAGACATTATTACAAATATGTCCTGTTTTTAAACATCTCAGTGCGTAAAAGAATGTATTGTGCAATGAAAATTATTGTACCAGTGATGTTATTCCGATGATATAGGTACGTAATACTGTAACAACAAATGTCATTTGAACGAATAACAATGATGTCTCATTAATTTTGTTCAATATCGAACGAAAGGGCTCGAGTTGACGCTTCTAATGAATTTAGTACGTAAGTGTTAATTAGACTAGTTTTTAATAATCTCATTAATGTTCTACCTCATTCAAAACAAAACGTGTTGGGAGATCGACCGAGTCAGTAGGCGTAATCTAATTGTACCTTCTTCACTCCGCGGAGTATAAAACATTTTTTTAAAGCGTAATTTTATTATTATTATTAATTTTTCCCCAGTTACTTTTTTGTGTTACATAGATGTTACTATGTTTTAAGGAGGCGAATTAAGAACTATTGTTTGTTAGGTTTCTGCGAATTAAAAATGTAAAACTTATTATTTTGTTTTGTTATTTTTTGTTTCCTTTCATTGTTGCGTTCTGTTCACCTCGACAAGTTACACCCGTCCATCGTGTTAATGTTTATTGTAATTTTAAGTACATTGTTTAAGGAACTGACGACATTCATTATAAGTGGTGGCACTTGATGAACAGGTATTGAATTTGTTAAGGAGATCGGTGTATTTATAATTTTTAAGAACACTAGAACCCAATCGCGAGCTCGGACGAATTTGATCATGTGAGTTATCGATGTTCTTTCGCTGTATGTTGTATTAATGTAAATTAAATGTTACGCTCATTTAATGATCACTAGGATATTTCACGATTACTAGTAGGTACTTATTACCTTTAAGAACATCATGACATCGCCGGTTGCGCCTGACACAAAAATGATCGCAATATTTCGATGAGTCTCATATTTCTTTACATTCTAATTTTTGCCATTTCAATAATTTACCTTCGACATTCGACACGTTTGAAAATCGATTGATCACAATTAATTACTTACTTTAATTAAAAATTAATAAACTCAGTTCGTTATGATTAGATACGTCAACACATCATTGAGAAACAATTAACAAATTTAACTGATTCTGTCTCAAATATTTTGTTTCCTACTATTAATTAGAGAATTATCTTTAAAAATAATAAATAAATGAACATTGGTATGGGGGCTATAGTAGATCATTCGAAAGTTATATTTTTGGGTGGAGATATTTAACCATTAAAAAAATATACCTAAACAATGAATCAATTGCATACAAATCGAATGCATTGCAAATATGATTCGCCGACCCCGATTTACCTGAACGAATACCTGAAATAATCGTTAGATTTAAAACCACAGATTTATACATATAATTAATTATGTTAGCTGTGTAGAAATTATTGACGACTTTAATTTCTAGGATAATACCCGTAGGCGTCTTTAAGATTAGTTAACGATGCAAATACGAGTATATATTATAAAGTATGGAATTTTAAAGCTATGAACAGTAATTCGTAAGAAATAATGAGTAAAATACATATTTAATATTTGGTTTAGATTTTTGTACCGCAGGAATAGTTACGTTTTTATAATTAATTCGCTGTAAGTCTACGATGTACCTACTTAACGTAAGGATAGTTTGTTTAATGTGGTATAAATATAAATTAAATAACGTGTCAATAATTTAAATACAGTTTGTAATTAGGTACAATTTCCGTATCGCGCGTGTCTTGGCGCGCCATAATTATGAATTATTATAATATGTGTAATGGCTGTATATAGGACATGAATTTTCACAAAATAATACTTAATTAAATTTAAGATAAAATTAAATTCTTTCGAAGGGAATATCGGTGTCACTTTAAATGTTCTTGGTGTCGATTTTTGAACGTATTCTCACTAGGGCCTGGGTCGCAGGTGTCGAAACCATGTTAAACCATGTATGTACCTACCCAAAACTGTCATTAAATTCGAGTTCAAATCATTAAATATATTACGTATTTACCTGGTAAGTAAGAATGAGTGTGTATCATGTCCTAATAATTATTATTAACTAAACATAGGAAATTACAACGAGCACTGTGTTTCTTCTACAAGAACTAAAGTACAAATTCAAGTCTAAAATTACTATCAGTACAAATTTTAATTGCCTACTTAAAGAAGGTTATGTCAGATTATATGCAAATGTTGCCAAAATCGTATTTTTTGGAGCACCCACTATCTTTATTTACGTAGTAGGTACCGACCTACCTTGAGGAGAGTACAAAATCGAGTGATGTTAAGTTATGGCGTACGACTGCTACGACAGCCCGCTGAGAAGGATGGAATGTTGTACAATATAATATAATTTAATTAATTTAATAATCAGTTTAATATGTAAATAATAAAATTATAGGAATACAATATATTGAGGTTTTCTGATTCGACGACAAACTCTCGATGCAATATTTAAACATGTTGCTATTTTGTTATGTCAGGCGTTGTGTAATTATTATTTTTCTAAGTCCTAAGTGGAAGTGCAAGCGCATATCACATTATAATATTAATGTACTTTAGTGTTTTACGTTAAAATTATTTAACAAAGCTGAAACTACGGAAACCTCAATAATATTAGGTATGTATAATTTTCGTTACACTGTTTCAATAATCTTTATATTTTGTATCAAAACATACATCATAGTTACGTTGGATGGCCGGGACCTAAAACGCTGGTTATAATAAAAAACTAATTAAACTGTAATAATTTAATCAACCAACAATGACCCATAAAAAAATATGTAGGTACTTACCTACCTATGTACCTTGATAGAGAATTTTGTTATGATAACTATTTTTATTCTATCAGCGTTTTCAAATCTGGCCCGGTCTGAGGAATGGTTATCGTGAGAATAAGATCGTGTTAAGAGCTATGAAAACCACCAAGGTTGTAAAACTAAGTAGGATTTTGTACGTAGCTAACTATTGATGCTTAGTAACGGAGTCGGTGGCGTTTGTCTGTAAATGGGAAAGTGATTGTCTGTGATTTTTTTAAGCGACTTTTTTATATATAATTATGGAAAAGTATAAATTTCTTAACAGTAAGAATAGCACTACATGTGATTTTACATTAGATATTATTCGTTGATTTCATTTTTTGTACTGTATGGATAGGATAAAGTAGCTGATGCGAGTGTGAGGCGGGTTGGATGCACATAATGTTTATACGTGTATAAAGATTGGCATACAAGTTTTGGTGACTTGTTTGGCAAATGGTATGACCACTGCGCATTGTGGTAGTACTGTAAATACACGATTCAATTTCATTTTGGTTGATGTCGCGAGTTAGGACTCTGCCTGTAAAGAGTTAATGACTATGTAACCTACCCTCATCCAAAACGAAGCTTAATGATGAATCGTGTATTTTGGTATTGCCGAGCCGCGGGTATTCCGAAATTGGCCCGAAATTCAAATTTCGAAGGCTCGATACGAATTTAATATGAAAAGAACGCGCGGCTCGTTAAGTTAGCAAATTAATTTATTGGATAATTATGGTAACATTAATAATTTACCTCGTTCTAGCGAATTTTTTAGTGTGGTAACATTGGCGATTATTTTATTAGTTAATGTGATGGATGTAGTGCGTAAATGTTATGTTTGCTTTAAATTGGGCAACATTTATGTATTTGTATACTGGATAAGTTGATGTTGGTCTTAGTGACCCGTGTACCTGGTCTTTATACAAAACTATTCCGAAAAGCTCACGCGCTTGTAAGTTCAAAATACTTAGGTACATGGGAATGACATTACTCGTAATTTGTGTGAAGCTATCAAGTGTTTTATCCTCGATTTGAAGCTGGCGTTTGGAGCGTGTGTAGGTACCTACCTATAGGAAAGTTTTGTCTAAAGGCACAGGAAGGCTTCGCGCCTGAATCAGAGGTCCTCTAAGTGTTCCGTGTTTAGCTTTCCGTTCAATGCTGTTCCCAATTTGGATACACGTGCTGTATTCAATCTGTACTGTGGTCGTGGCAGGATACTGATATTTTTACTACCTATATAACTCTTTTTAAATGTATAATAAAATCGTCTATAATATTAATGTTTCGTATGTCCAGCAACTGCTTATATATACGCTAGAAATGATGTTTAATTATTGAATAACTACTTACTAATAATATTAATTATTCCATAGTATTTTATGAAACATTTTCTATGTAAGATACGTTTTGTAATGTTGCCAGATTGCCACAAGAGCAGCACGTTTGTCCAATGAGTTAATGTTTGATACAGGTGATTGCCGTGTGCACTATTATATAAATAGTTCTATAAATAAACTATGATCCCTACCACGTACCTTCAATCTGACTTAGGTATAGATATTATATGGAAAAATTGTTCCATTGTGGAATTCTTAAATTAATAAAAAAATGTTGCTAAAATATCATTTTGATGTTGTTTTATTTCTATTCCTTTATACAAACGAAAGCATAATATATTATGTTTAGAGATTTGAGTGGTCTCGCAAAACCATTAGGTAGGTATGCCTACAAACATCCGTTTTCGATTTGAAAATCATTCCATTAGTGACTCCTTTTTTAAAAAATGATTACCTATTCAAACAAGAGTAGGTACGTAGAACTGAAGTTTTCTAGAAATTCTACTACAACTAGGCCTCATCCTACGTTCATGTAACTGACTACAATCTCGATCAATCATAGACGAAAGCGGCCATATCAAGAGCTCTTCCTTAAGATAATGCTCAGCAAAAAACACGGAATCAAATATCTGAACTAGTTGTAGTCAACCTTGTGATTTAAGTTTAACCATAACATGCTCCGCCCGCGGCTATCTCTAGCTATGAGTATCGTGTAACATTTACACGCAGGCCGTAGGTAGGTAGGCTGATGTACCGTGCCATTAGAATCGTCGTTAATTAAAATTAAAGTTAGTTCGATAAGCTATGTAACCATTTCAACTATGCGCAATGGTTGCTATGCCGAATCGCCGAGCCAAAAGTTCAATTCCCAGCCGCAGAATTTTCATCGTTCTGGAAATTATTCTCGGGCTGGGCGTGTGTTTTTCTACGTTGTCATGGCTTCCACGCAACGGGAAAACCTTGTGTTGGGCTATGAGTGTTAAGCGATATATTATTATATTCATTAGGTACCCTATAACTTGTCTTTTCTTAATATATACCTATAGATTACTTGTTACGTTAATGACACGAATAAACTATTCATGCTAATCGGAAAACGGACGTCTAAGGGCTGATGGATGTATGGATGGCTAAACGGAAAAATAGTACAAAAATTCGTTATAAATCCGCTTTTAATTCATAAATATCTACATATTTACAATCCGTTGGACGTAACAGGGGTCGTATAAATTACCAGTAAAGTCCGGTGGAGTAAGGAGAGGCGA
>DWPC01000174.1:0-12255 GCA_018251435.1 Oarisma aurantiaca
CGCCGCCTACGACGCCGAAGGCTCCGGCGAGGAGGGCTCCGGTGTTCAAGATGGCGGTGAGTACCAGACGAGTGAGACGTTCGAAGTAGGAGAAATCACGTGACTTTACACGTACAATGTTGATTAAGCGCGGTCTGGTGTATCAGACGAGAAAACAAGGGACATTTTTGTTTTAAACGAGCTGATGATCCATGCACCCATGGCACGAGTTTCGCAAAAAAGTAGGTATTTGTATCGTTGAGACGTCTAAATGTATGAACATATTAACCACTTACGCACAATAGGGGCTCTGTGCCAAAATGTCCATACATTTTGACATTTCAACGATATGAATACTTATTCGTAAGAGTCGGTGCTGCCCACTGATGGTTAACGGCTATCATCATCATCAGCATGCAATCATAAATATAACCCTATTATAGTTTCAAAAAAATCCATAATTCTAGCTCAATATAAAATTTATCTCATACAAACGTTTATAACCAAATAGGTAAGTACTAGTATAATGTGTAATTCTAGGTAAAGTTACTTTGAATCAGGTTGACACTTGTATGAAATTTGCAGTGTAAATGATAGAGATAACAGCGTATTACAGGTTTTCCGCGATATCAAAACGTTTATCTTACAATTCATAGCTGTCATTTGACGTTGACTCAAATTACGCACCGCTAACTGGATGTCGGCAACTACTCGGCATTAAATAAATTTGTTACTTTTACTAGATCGAGTTTTGTAAATTGGAACCGAAGTATTGCAATATCCGACAACGAAATTCTTAATTAATCTGACAGCCTTGGAGATAACATCAGTTATCATAAAGTAGTGCCTAGTACTATATAATACACAGGGGTTCGGTTTATTTTCCGCACGAGAGATTTATTTTGATTTATATTTTGTTAGTCGTATTGATAGACGAATGGAAACGTGATATATTTTTCTGCTGAAAATCTGAATAATCCTTTCAATATTACTTGATAAAGCTTGATTTTCAGCCTGGTTATCCATCCAACTCTATTAATTATTACCAATATACGCTTGCAACAATGAACCATTATAACTATATCTTATTTAACAGGAGGCCAGACGTATATGGGCGAAGCAAAGTCCTTCCCGACGCCCCCGAAGACAGCCGGGGCCACGATATCGAGGCCTCTCGTGTCGCTGGTGGCAGGCCTCCTGCTCCTGACGCGTATCAGCCACGTCCTCACCTAAGCAGCCGTCGCTCTGTGGCCCAGAAGGTACGACGGCTCGAACGAGCCAATGACAGTGACGTAAGAATCCCCATATCATTTTCGTGAGGTGACATGACGTGTGAAGTGATGCGTGTGTCGGACATCGCTTGTGGCTGTACTGTTAGAAACTTCGTGAAGTGACTTTCTTCCAACAGACTTACAGTGGATGCCGCAGTTTTAAATTTAACATTACTACCTTGTAAGTAGTACGCGATATTAAAAGACACGATATTATGTTACGATTGTTGCAGTAGTGTATCTGAGTATGATGTTTGATGTGTAGGAATTTTAATGTCCTGCGCAGCTAGTCCCAAACTAGTGGTAATGCAAGCTTCCAACTATATATTGTGTAAGATTCTGTAAATATGGATCGCTTTACACATATTCAGATCAACATTATGTAATTAACAGTTTCTATGAGCAATAAACCGAGCCTATTAAACTTGTCTTCTACTTAAACCATTTTATTTCTGGACTTCGTCGATATCGATTAGTAATCAATGTGTCCGAAAAGTTGAACCTGTCGATGTATCGAATTATGGAATCGATTATGGCATTTTGATCGAGAAGATTTATTTTCATTGTATCGCAGACGACGATAGTGTCTCGAATATGTGTACTGTGTTCCTCTAGACATGTTGCAGAAGCATTTAAAGTTTAAAGTCTGCAACTCTACAGAACATATCAACGGTTCTCTCGGGGTGTAAATACTTTGGGGTAGATTATTAATATACCTATGTATAATAGATTTACCAATTATGGAAGCTTCACGGTACTTCTGCATTTCCAGATATTTTCGTGAATGTGACGTTATTGACGTAATAGATTATTTGTAAAATTATTTATCATTGTTGTAGTGGATTGGCAATAAATTTATTATTAATAATTAATGAAATGTATAACGAATGGTGTGTGATACACGAATGGAAGATGTCTTAGGACGAAGTGTACAGATCTGTAAATACCTTAAATCCTACTGGTCTAGGTGCTTAGCTAGTTAACTTGTTTCGTTGCCATATTAATGTTACGAATATTATTATTTATAATATTAATTAAGTCATAATTTAATCTAATAATGTTATGTGATACAGATTTAGTAGATAATTTAAGTTGCATTATTTGTAATGACTCGTAAAATACCTATTCTGTAATAAAGCAACCAGTTATATGTAATGGCAATAAAATAGGAATAAAAAGTATTCAGGCAATCATAGATATATTAAACAGCGCTTTTTATAGAGGTAATACCTAACTTGTTTCATATCCAGTTGTTAGTAATATTTTCGTTGTTTATAATTTATAACATCGATCTATAAAACAAAAAATGATCACATACTTTCACGTAAAGCGGTAACGTTAATATCAAAATAAATACATTGATACATAATATACGTATTTATAAATTAGTCATGTAATATTATGGATTAGCGAAATTATTATATTACTAAAATATAAAAATATACAAAAAATGATTGTGCTTTAAAATGTACAGTGGCCTGCCATTTAATGGCGGGAGCGGAGTTGTAAATGAATTCTAGACAAAATAATGTGTATTTGTTGAGTATAGGTGGCAGCGGTGGCAATAAATACAAGAGCTTTATATCAACTTAGGGACATTTGATATCACGATATGAATCACCTTTAATAAAATGCTGATACGATCTACGGTGAGCAAATTCATCTCGTAATCGGGATTAAAATCAATCATTCCAATCTCAAATGTTTATCCATTCGATGATCAATTATACGGTTAAACGCACCGAAGAATTTTAACTGATATAAATTAAAACTCACATTATATGTATTTCAACATCTGCTGAGCATTTATTCAAGACTTAAAAGGAAAAGCTGAGTGTAATTTTTCACAGAATTTTATCCATGTAGGTAGATATACCTACCTATAAGATACAGACATGATCTTACAGGTAAAATGACAAAATGATGTCGCGATATTATTAGGAAATTTAAGATGTAGGTATGACACTAAATATATTCTATACATCAACAAAAAATGTCCAACAATATTAATGAAATAGACTCAATACTTATACTATACATTCTCATTAAGATTGATTAGACAATATGGCTGAAGTCCTAAAAATACGACGTGAGCAGTTCTGACACTTAAGTTGTAAAATGAGCCCTGACTTATTACTTAATACACAGGAACTGAATTTTATTTAATAATTCACCGAAATATGTACTTCGGAATCAGCTTCTTAATAATATTTAGATGTCTCGCAGGTGTTACGAAAATAAAGCAATCCTAAAACTGTGTATTTTGTAATATACTTTAAACGCTTGTATCCCGAATTACCGAAATATTTGTTACTAAGTATTTGACTATGTAATTATTGTCCGTAAAATTAAAAAAATCGAAATGATATGCGACGAAAAGAGTAAAATAAAAGTGTACAAAATTGAAAAAGGTGGCAATTGCAACCTTATTATTATAAATTATACGCTATGATTCTACCGATAAAGTCCATAATCAATAAATAGATGTACCTATATATGACCAAGACAACATACCAGTGTAATGTATCAATAGTCAAATGCTTTCTACATCCTGGAGCCCTAAGGAAGGGCTCCGGGGTGCTCAGTGGTCAGTCAACGGACAAACTTTCCCCGAACTGTAAATAAAACTGAACAAATAGCGTGTTTATTATAAAAATAAAGTCTAAACCATAATTAAAGTGTATTATTAAACTTACCCATTCAACACTTTCCTGATATGAGTTGGAGTACTAACGCCGAAAATCAGGTAATTTGAAATATCATACGAGTATTGATTTTCTATCACACGCAGCTGTCTTTAGATCCTTTATTATGTTTATGATAAAAATATTATTCAAAAAAATATATAAATTATAACCCTACTTGTTATAAACGTACCTACCTGAAACGGCTGAAACCTAACATCTAATACATTTACTTATTTGTACACGACAGCAAAATAAAACAAATTCAGTGCATAGATATTACTGTTGTCAGTTCAATCGAGGGCTAGTGATGTGTTCAATTTCATGCGTGAGTAGTTCACAGCGTTACAAGGACCGCGCCCATAGACGAGATACTAGCTGGGCCGGTAAACTAAGTAACATGCACGACCGAACACCTAACATGTTCATTTGCTAGTTTTTAATTGGGATTGGTAAATGCTTTTCTCTTCCACATTTACTGCCGTCATTTCCTATTTGAAACTAATATACGTACATATTTAATACGTTTTATTTTGCATTGAATGTTAGGTATAATCTCTAACAGTTACGCTAAATTGTATGCGTCAGCTACCAACTGCCGTCGTGCTACAGGAAAACATATGTATTTTGCCGAGATACACAAATTACGGGATAGCGCGTGTAAAATGTTCTGGTTGTGAATATTTTATTCATGAAACTCATTGTAAGAACAGCGGGTAAGCGGCATAATGCCAGCCTAATATATTAAACGTACCTTCTTACTTATTTACCACTGCTTCGACATGGACCGTTTATTCCTACTTAGAGACTTGGTTTTGAGGACTGGCAGTAAAGTTAATGTTTGAACGGATTTGATTTAACGTAAGTAAAGTACCTACCTAGTAAAATTATCAATTCTAAGTTTAGCTACTTTAATGATTCGGTATATCCAAGCTGTAATGACAAAAAGATTTTTGATATAAAGGATTGATTAGACATAATTATGTATGCAAAACAATGAGAAATCTAATTAAGTACCTACTCACGAGAATTTTACATTAATCAATGATAGTTAAAAAATTACATAATGTTTTACTAATAAAGTCAAATTACTGTTGAAACACCCAATTATATTCAACGTTCTAATCGATTATTTTGTATAAACACCGCAAACGACTATATTAAGAAATGCACTTTGAATTACTGTATAGGTACTAAACTGAACTAAACTACAACGCTTTCAGGCATTCCGAGACGACCTAAGCCTTTTATAGAGCTACGTTCTAAATGTGGACAGACCGACTGAGTTACAATTTTAAACCTTGTTTAAGGTATCTTTAAGTTGTATGTAAATAATGCAGACACAGAATAGCATGGTTCATTGGTCCCGTCGGGGTTCGTTGGATATGTGCTATCCCGCGGCTTCGGAGCTTAATAAATATTTTCTTACAAAAACTACGACTTCTCAATGTTTTAGGTGGCTTAGGTGCTTAGTTTAAAAGCAACATTACATATCTTAACAGATTAAAAATAGAGAAGTAAATATATTCTGTAGATACGTTTATTTGTTTTTTTTTTATCTGTATATTTCCAGACATATCAAACTTAATAGCCACATCAAAATTCTTTAAACTTGATTCTAAACTTGTATCAATTCAAATTCAAATTTGGAATAATACTCAAAATAGATATAATAATAATAATTATCTATGCCCAGTCTGAATAAACGCTTTCTTTTTGTGGTTTTATCTTTTGTATCGTATTGTTTAAAAATCCTAATTAGTTAGTTCAAAAGTTCAATGTTTAAGTACATACTAGCAGAAAATAAAGATTTCATTACTTATAAAGTTAATTCACAGCTTTCTATATTATGTACCATAGAAATAATGACCTACTAGGTAATTAATTTTTTTTATATTCAAGTGTTTCTCTCAAATTAGTGAATATGATAAAAATTACAGAAAATATTTTCAAACACGTTGAAAGTAGAGATAAGTAAAATGTTTTGGTTTAATTTTGTGTTCCTTATTCCCAGTTCTTTCCATGATATTCGTCCGTTACGAGGTAAGACTTGACACAATTTCGTTGGCAAAATGTTATTTTCTAAATTTGAACCACATTTTTGGTGCTGGATGCCGTTTTTTTTTTTGTCGAAAGGTACAGATTAAAAATGGACTAGATTACACGAGGGTTGCGGATTTGAAAATTCCGATTTTATCGCAGCCAGTGGCAGAAAGTTAATTAAAGTGTCCATGCACGTCTATAGCACTGTAATGTGAGTTTATACTCTGTTTTCATATATTTCCTATTTGAATACAATGAAAGTGGCGGCAGAGCTGCAGGAATAAATTCAGTTGTTACTTCTATATTTATCTACTGTTGAATTTGTGTCATCTGTGGTTAATATACCTAGAGCTACATTGATACTAATGGTTCTATTGAGCAATCAATACTTACTACATAATGACTTGAAATAGGTATATTGCATAAGATAATCAATAACAAACAGGTAGGACAGGATAGGATAAGTAATATATGAAATTCTTTCAATTGCTAAATAAACAAGCATATGAACGTAAACGAATAAAAGGAAGAAAACGAATAAATGTAAGAAGAGCATTTCCGTGATTAAATATGAGTAATAAGATCTTTTCATACTTTGTACTTTGTGTTGTATATTTTGTACAGGCGGCAAAAGAATTTAGTATGCATCACACAAAACTCATACCATAATTATCATCATACATAATAACATAATATCTCAAAGAAAATGAAAAACAAAGTTTATCCGTGCGGCAGTCGCAACGTTGAAATTGACTATACGACCTGTACGTGCATAAATGTTTTCCAACTGCCTACAATGCACTGTGAAGGCGACACGCACGTCGTGTTTCGCATACATTGACCATCTTGTGGAGAAAAATCAGGACACCATGAATATAAAATCAACCTGTACACCAATATGTAAAATATAACATATCTTAAAATATTAAATAAAAAGTAACAAAAATAATGAGTGATAAGATTCAGTGTTAGTCTTTTTTCAGACTGAAACTGATTATATCATTTTGTTCAAAATAATTCCTAATGCTTAATCGGATTAATTAGGTAGGTAGGTTACATTAATTGGTAGGTATATTTTTCATTGTTTACAAAATGATCGATTACCAACGAAATCAATGCAATTAGAGACTAATTGCACCTATGTAGCTAAGACTAACACAATCCATTTTTAACTCGTTTAGATTTTCAGATATTCCCGTCCTTTACAAGGACCAAGGTGCGGTCACTCTTCACATAATTGACCCGCCCGTAGGTTAGTACAGTGTAAATTTGGTGTAATAGTTAGGCAATTCAGTAAATTGGCTAACTCCGTACTCACAGTTACTTGCAGATGGCAGAATTTACACCTCGCGCCGAGAGAAATTTACTGCTCACGAGCATCGGAAATTATTTTCACATTTCCAGTTACAAAATTTCTCTCAGTAAGGTAATAGTTTCGTCGTACTTATTACTCAGTTACTGACCTCTTAGAAAGGTGGACGATATCTATTGTACTGAGAAGTTGAGTAAGTATCGATAAATTAGGTAGGTATTTCAAGATATTTTGTTGCAATTTAACCCCAACGTAAAAATAAGTTTTAACTGTTCAACTGCATCTTTATCGGTGGGAACACGTCGACTCGTTTTGCTGTAATAACAAAATGAAAAAGCGAAAGGAAATGCGTGATAAAAACTGTCATAAAGATGTACGAGTACATATAAGTACCTACGTACATATGTACTTACATTGGAAACGCTAACGTTTTAGCTAATGTGGTAAAGCATCTTAAACGAGACTATGAGGTTTATTTGTAGTGCCAGTACCGTTCGTAGTAATAAACAGGAATAGTAAAACACGTTTACGACTAAAATAAGTACCTCCTACGTTTCCATTTGTACATTTTCCAGCCCATTGGAAAAGCTTACAGGCTTTCTATTTGGCGATGCGAACGGTGTTGCCATGCCAAGTAAAAGTATTGTTCACACTTAACCAATGAAGAGACAACTTTGGGGCGTGTTCAAGTACTAAGATGGCTTCCGACCGCTTATTGATGCTGATCTGTTGAGAAAACCTCTACATGAAAGGAAGCGAGAAGACGAGAGTTTAATGATGTTGGAATTAATCCTCGACGTAATCTACTTATCAGCGTTGATCCAGCACAAAACACAGACTCTACCTGCCGACTACCTGTGCTGGCAGATGACAGCCATCTCTGAACGCGAATACGTCCCTACTGCGGTCAGCGCAGTCTAGCGGAATAGCGTCAAGTCGCTTGAGCAAGTGACTGTCCCGCTGACCGCAAGGCCAGTGCGCCGGTGTCAGTGGCAGCTGCGACCCGCACTCAGGGGGAAACAGACGTGTAATGTCATCAGTCATGGTTGGAGCGAGCACAGTGCTATACGCTGCTCAGCTGCCTCAGTATTTGCTAGGACCTACTGAGTACTAACATTGCATTATTAACGCTGTACGTTGCGTTCAAACTTCCTCTTTAGTCTCGTTACCATCCTTGTGTGTGCTATGGAAATACGAAAATTGACTTTAATAGTTCGACAGTACCTAACGTTATCCCAATTTAGAAATTAAAATATTTTTTTGAATACTAGAATCGTTAGTTTGTTTTATCGTGTCCTATTTTCCTGCTCACGATCGATATAAAATGATTTGGGATAATACAGAAAATCTGTAACTGTACGAACTAAAGAACAAGTTATTTTGCGTAAATAATTTAACTCTTATCTTTCCTAAGACAAAATTTGATTACCACCAGTTTTGGTATGGTATCTAGATGTTTATCTAGATACTTACTTTCAGAATAGAAAATATTGTAAAGGTTATCTACCCCTGTTGCAGATCGCCCGCTCAGAAACAATTTGCAGCCCATTTATTAAACAAACGATCTCACCGCCAACCATCGATTGATTGTGAGTCGGTCTGTAACTCGTTGGGAGCCTTTATTGAAACCACAGACAATCGACGCGCGCCGTATAACTCGTAAACCTTAATAAGATATTACGATACAAGCAAACAATAAAATGAAACGAACTCCACATAAAATGTAGATTCTGAGGTTTTATACTGTTCCACACTGACTAGGAATACTTGAGTGACCTTTCTAAACTACTGCCTACTTCTATTCACTCTGTTTGTTGGAATGTTGCAGAAAAGTTTTTTTTTTTATTAACACTCGCATATTTTATTTTTAGTTACCAAATACCTATTAATAGAGGTATCTACCTATTAAAATTATTACGTCTTATAATTTGTAAAAAAAACATTTTTGCTGAGACTTGCGAATTTTTTTATTGGAATTCATCGTCTGAAAAGAGTAAATAACAAACATAATTGTAATTATGTTACCTACATAGTTACAATCTTTCGATAACCTCTTTTTGGAGTTAGTTATCTAATCTCATCAAAAATATTAATAACTATTTTGCAACATTTTGGGACGTTTATTTTCAGTATATTTTGTGAATTTATTATAAAACGAAGTGGCCACTGATTTTCATGTTTTTCATAACTCAAGCGACTCCGGCAATCCTTTGAACGTGGAAATCCTTAGAAACCATTTCTGAGTGACTCGCCACTCTCACCAGTCGCCACCATGCCTTCTCGAGCCGACAGAAAGCCCATTATGTTCATGTTTACATTGGAAACGTCACTGAAAACTGAAATGGACGTTATGAAGACAAGAAAAGAAAGCTAGGAAATCCGCTACTAGGAAAGGATGAAGAGTTTTTAGTAGTAGGTAACAATGTACAATAGATAAAGTTACATTTAGGAATATATGTTCGAAAGGCACGAAATCGCTCCTCATTGTTATTCTAAGATGTAATATAAGATTGGTTAATTACCTAAATAAATAAAGTCAGGAATCCTAGGGCGGAGAGAAAATCCTTCAAAAGTTAAGTTCGTAGTTATGTGTGTTCCCGGTGGCTTCTACATTTCGCAAAAAGCATATATTTAAGTACAAAATTAATAAATTACAAAACAACATAATCTTCATCCGGGCACTACTACAAATTGCGGAACATGAAATTTATATGAGGTACCTACCTATATCACAATTTCTTTTCAGTTTCTCGATACTAAATAATATCAATATTTCCTTGGAATCCAAACCTGAAAAGAGCTATTTTATTTTGAAATACAGTTTTCAAAGTTTTTATTTCCTGTTTATTGCAATAACGTTTCCTGTCGGCGCTGCGTCGGCTGTATCGGCTAGACGAGCGCCAGGTACCAAGTGAAATGTATTAAATCCATATTAATAATACATATAAAGGAGCCGATAGCCGATAGATGTGGCCGGCTTCTGAGCGATATTTCGCGATTGATATTAATGTGTTTTTACAATTATACAAGGAAATTCCCGCTGCTTTTTATATGGCATGTGGGTATATTTTTTACAATCGTTTTCAATGTATCTATATGCATTTAACTAATTGTTGCTCTTCTAAAGACCTTACACCGTGTTCATATATTATATTATAATGCCATAATATTTAAGAAATAACGGTGCGGGATTTAACTATATTTGTTCCTACTGTTAAATACAAAACCTGGTTAAAAGAACAAAACAAGAACCTCTTAAAATATTATTCACATAAAATCAAACAAACTTTACCTCATTGTACCGCCATTATCCCGTTCCTATTAGCCGCAATTTCGCCAAAAAACTAAGTTCTCATTATTCAAAGGCAATCCTGTCGCTTGTCATCTTAACAGACTTTAAATCCCCGAACT
The DNA here is from genome assembly GCA_018251435.1 of Oarisma aurantiaca. Lineage (NCBI taxonomy): Eukaryota > Metazoa > Arthropoda > Insecta > Lepidoptera > Hesperiidae > Oarisma > Oarisma aurantiaca. The sequence goes on from DWPC01000174.1 coordinate 10,701, forward strand.
TTGTACGCGGAACGCGACCAACACCTCATTTACATAATTGAGTTCAAAATCAATATTTAACTTCCTAACGACCTCTCAGCTAAGTTTATACTAAGTTTTGACATTCTGAATAAGTCAACCAGAAAATCGATCAACAATGTAGACTCAGTCATCCGTCTGGTATTTTGTGGAATTGCAGATTTTGTGTTTTATGGAGAAAATGAAATCATTATTTTATAAAGTAAACAAGAAGATATAAAAAAAGAATACCTACTGCTTCACACTCATCCCCACTAAGATTTCTGTGTCGTAGGTGTTATGACAGACCACAAAGAAACTCATTCAATATTGTTTCGCTGACTTCGAACTCAAATCGCACGCGAATTTACGGGTAGACCAAAATATTAATTATAGCAAAACCGCGCTAATCCCCACTACTTAACGAACCCATATCAATAGGTAGATGCTGTAAAAATAATCAAACCCATTGGTTAATTAATGAAAAAAAACACTAAAGTAGTAGTTAAAAACGCTATATTGCTACCATCTTGATGCAATAAACAGCAGATAACGTTTATGAGGGAATTTTAATGGGCAATACGTAACCATTTCGCCTTCGCACCCACGCCTTCCGAATAACAAATAAATTATTTTATATATTCAAGAGCGCACGGCAATAAAAATAGCAGTAGCGTTGGCTATTTGTTTATAATTTGTAAGTATTTTTACTAAAATTATATCATAAATAAACCACTATTAATTAACTAATTGACTATACCTCGGCTAAATCAAGAACTTCTGGATTATAAACTGCAGATAAGACAAATTGATACAATCCATATAATTATTCATACCTATATTATGTATTTGGACGTATGTATATGTATCAGTAAAATCTATCTATCTAATCTCTATAAAAATGGCAAGCATTTTTATAACTATGTTACCAGATAAACTAAATTTAGAAATAAAATATCAGCCACGAAATCCACCTTAATTAGGTATCTCAAAAGTATAATTACATATTTGGATTAGATCGTGGTAGGTAATTTGTTCGATATAATTATATTTAGAAAAAAAATTTGCTTATTTCCCATTAACGGATTGATGTGAAAGTTGAATACTGAAAGGAAATACATACCTATGTATGTAGTGTAAAAATATGTACCTACCTACTAATGTTTTTGAGTGTTTGTAGGTATTTTACCGTGCGAAATGCAGCTACGAGATATAATTAATACAGTACATATACTGTAATATGTATTAATAGACATAAAAATACTGTAAAAAACAAACTAGATATCTAAGTACGGTGCACAAATAAGAACAAATAAATAATCTGACCTAAAAAAAACAAAATTCGGTCGAATTGAGAACCTACTCGGTAGTAAACTTGCTTTTAAAGTTAATGCATGAAACTGCAGTAAACTAAGATGCTTGCTAATAAATAATAATTAAAATGGAGGTACCGTAAAAACGTCGGAATAAGACATATTGCTGTATATATAGTTATTAATCAGCAATTAAAATCATTTAACATAAGTTAAGAGTCGTTCGGACGTAAACGTAATTTATA
>DWPC01000175.1:0-12247 GCA_018251435.1 Oarisma aurantiaca
GTTGCACTTTACTGAAAATAGATAAACTTGAAGCTATTTTTGCGCAAAATCGTTAACGACTTTCCGGCTTACTGCCGGTTTTATGAACACGTCTAGATCGTAACGTGCGGGCGCGGCACGATGAGCGCGTTGTAAGTACCTATTACCTACCTCAACGTTTACGGGAAGCCGTTTGTTGTGAATAGTTTGAGCTCAGAAGATTTATTATGAACTAGCTGAACAAGCGAACTTCGTACCGCCATAAGTAACTTGAATATTCAAAATTCGTTCAGTAAATTTCAAGTTTCACATAGTAGTACGAAGTTCGCCGGCTAGTAATAAAATATAGCCTATGTCACCCGCGAATAGTATAGCTTTCCAACAGTGAAAAAATTTTTTAATCGGTTTAGTAGTTATTGAGCCTATTCAATACAAACAAACAAACAAACAAATATTATCTCTTTATTATAAACTAATATAGTTTAGACATTAGTATAGATATGATGATGGAGTGACGCTTGTTGCAGTTCGACCTGGCGTGCCAGGAGTGGAAGCGCACGCTGGTGGGCACGGTGCACAACGTGGGCATGCTGGTGTCGCTGCCGATCATGGGCTACGTCTCCGACAGGTGACCAGTCAGCCAATAACTCTCCCCAATTAGCTACACCCTAGGGAGTGGTGACCAACGCCACACGGCTCGTGCATGCCTGTCCATTGACTTCAATTTAAAAAGAAAACGAATTGAAATGGTTTCTAAAGTGTGTTGAACTCATTTTAAAAGTAAGACATACCTACTGTTTGCTTCGTTTCGTTTAGCCGAAGTTTAGCATTATCAAAAATTTACTGCTTTGCTTCATTTGTTTCACAGGCGTTCAATGCAATTCCGAAGTTCAATACTTCAATCACATTAAGCTGATTCACACCCTACACTATTATTGCAAATTTATATTTGTATTTTGAGCACTCATAGCCAGTTTACTATAAAGCTTCTACAGGAATATACGAGTACCTACAACAGATGTTAGATTCTATTTTCAAGCTTCCTTGATTATAATATGTGAGCAAAATAACTAAGTTTTAAGATAATGTACCTACCTGCCACCAACCAGTAGGTAGACAACTACCAGTTACGAGAAATCATTTGGACCATTCCCACGTCGTTCAAGTTCCAAGGATTACAACTTGGATTGAGGTTACATAACTTTAATACGCAGCAGAATTATATAAATAAAATTATAATCACGAGACGGAAACATGGAAATATGTACATACGTACTCGTAGATACGTATTAGATTCCTGAGAAGGGCTATGTGAAAATAATTATTCAGTTTTACGAAATGAATTTAAAAAAAAATCTGAAACTTCGACCTTTTATAATTCGAGTTGGACTTAATTGAGCGGATGAATTGTTTGCAGTCATTAAAATATTTATTTTATGTAGGCGATATTTTTTTTCGTGAAAAATGGAAATGAAATTTTGTTAATTTTTTTCCTAGACATGAATATTTTAGGGCTATCGAGTAAATAGAACATCTACTCAACTACTAGTAACAACTGCAGTGCAAGTTGCAACTTCTGTAAGCTGCCCAATCTACCATCAGTATCTTCGTCTTCGCTTCACGTATTAATCACTTTAATACCTTTACTCTACATGCAACATTACAATGAAACACTCTGTACAAAAAGGGCTGTGAAATCGAATTAGGGGAAGCGTCTACAATGTTTCAATAGATACTAAACTTAGCTACTCCTAGCGCCATCTGTTCCAGTGCGTGTGACCTACAATGTTGGCGATGTTGGCAATGTTGGCAGATACGGTCGGCGCACGGCGCTGGTGGTGAGCGGCGTGGGCGCCGGCGTGCTGGGGCTGTGCAAGTCGTTCGTGCCCTCGTACCCGGCGTACCTGCTCGCCGAGCTGCTCGAGACCGTGCTCGGCGCCAGCGTCTACCCCGCCGCTTTCGTGCTCAGTTAGTACTTTACTACTTGCATGAATGGACTAGCCATTACGTTCGAGGGCTGTGGACCGGTCAGATTGCGTTTTAAGGATCATGGCGTATGTGAAAGTGAACTCCCAAACCTGGGGCGAAGATGAATAAATATAATAAAAATTTCGAGATTTCTTGTAGGCGTCATCGTCACGTCGTTGCCTATCGTTAAATAATATATTTGATTTAACTTCATTTAGAGGCTCGATAAATCAAATGATCAATGATGACGTTGCAGTGATCGAATGGCTGGGCGTGGAGCAGCGCATCCTGGCGAGTCTCCTGCTGGGGATCCCGCTGTCGGCGGGCGCGGCCACCCTGGCCTTGCTGGACTACCTGACGGGCTACTGGCGGCTGTGGGCGCGGCTGGCCTACCCGCCCTCGCTGCTGCTGCTGCTGTACCCCTGGCTGCTGCCCGAGAGCGTGCGCTGGCTGCTGGCCCGCGGCCGGCTGGCGGAGGCGGTGGAGGTGGTCAAGCGCGCGGCCCGCTGCAACCGCCGAGCCATCCCCGAGGAAACCCTCGACAAGATGCTCATCAAAGATCCCGTCTTGGATAAAGTGGAGGCCGTCGTGGAGGAGAGCCTGTTTACGGCATTCATCAAGTGAGTTTTCTATGAAAGCCGATAATTTTATATCCACAGTGGCTTCTTGGTTTAAAATCGATCAACAGTGATGCCGCGCACGAGCCACATCACGTTGCGTTGTTCGCTCACGTTCCCAGGTACCCGACCCTCCGCCGCCGGCTGTGCGTGTGCTTCGCGTGGTGGGCGTCGGCGGTGTTCGTGTTCTACGGGCTGGCGGTGCGCGCGCACGCGCTGGCCGGCTCCGCGCACGCCAACTACGCGCTGGTGGCGGCGGCCGAGCTGCCCGCGCTGGCCGCCAACACGCTGCTGCTGGACCGCGCCGGCCGCCGCCCTCTGCTCACCGCCGCCTTCCTCGTCACCGCCGGGGCGCTCATCGGGATGTCTTGTCTGCCTGAATGTGAGCTATTTACATAGTTAGATAGATAGAGGGAGAGAGAGAGAGAGATAGTTAGATAGACACTACACTACGTTGCCAATTGTTGATGCGTTTAATAGACAATTCAAAAGCTGCAAATCATTCGTGTGTGTGTGTCCGCAGCGGCGGTGGCGTGGAGCACGGCGCTGTTCCTGGCGGGCAAGGTGGGCGCGACGATGGCGCTGAACGCGCTGTACGTGTACACGGCCGAGCTGTTCCCGACGCGCGCGCGGCAGCGGCTGCTGGCGGCCTGCTCCACGTGCGGCAGGATAGGGGCCATCCTCGCGCCGCAGACGCCGCTGCTGGTAACTTCATGATCCATTTTAAAATTCTGCATAGTGCCTTAATGAGATGAAAACAATTCTCGGCGATATCGTGGTTGCAGGCAGCGTACGGCGCGTGGGTGCCGGCGACGCTGCTGGGCGCGCTGCCGCTCGCCAGCGCGGCGCTGACCCGGCTGGTGCCCGACACCCTGGGCCGCCGCCTCCCGGATTCTTTCGCCGACCTGGACGCCGCTTCGCACGACTCCAGCACCGTCTGAAGCCAGGGCCCCACGCGATCTCACTAGTTTAGCGACGGCTCATCGGGCATCGGGCGGTCCGTCAACATGTAACGAAAGTCGCGCACCGCCCCCCAGGCCCCAGGCCCCAGGTCCCACGCCACAGCCGTGTAGTGGCCACGCGGTGACGAACGTTCAGACGCTCCCCGTTCAGTGCCGGTCACAGTTGTAGTGTAGTAACTTACTTGTAGTATTAAGTACCTATTAGTAAGCAATGGGTTTTTAACTGTGTTATGTTCTAAAATATTAATTACCCAGATGGGTGACACTAATGAGCAAAGTATACCCTACGTAACTATGAATTGAACATAATAGTTTAGAACAAACCAAGGACCAGATGCTTTACAGATGGGTTCGAATCCCAGGAGCCGGAATTTTATGATGAGTTTGAATTAATTTATTAATTTCGGAATACAACTCTACTTTGGTGACTGTGTGTATTTTTATCAATTATAATTCACACTGAATGCAATAATTTGTAAAATATAATGTAAGGGCATTGACAATTTCATTTCGTCATAAATTAACATTATGAGAAAAACGCTTCGTTCTGCGGCGGCTGGAGCTGGGGAGCTGGGGGCCTGGAGAGCTGGGCACCTGGGGACCTGGGGAGCTACTACTTATACTTAGTACCTACTGATATAAGATAAATTATGGTTGTAAACACAACGTACCTACCGTACAAGGTGAAACAGGGTTTCGATTACTGATATTGTAAATTGTTAATGTTATTGTTATTGCTCTAAGCGTAAATAATATGACCAATAGAATGATAGATAGATAGGATGTGAATAGAAATGCTGACGATTAGTTTTCCATAATTATATATAATACCAGGTGTAGGAATTGATCTGGATTTCAAAAAGATTTCTTATAAAAAATTATAAGTAGAAATTAAATACCCATTATCTACTAAGGATACGTCTGTACCTATATTTAATATACATAAGTGCGTCTGAGCGGAGATTTAAAAATTACGTACTATGTGCTTATCGACAATAAAGAATTAGCAGTGCGTTATTTTTTTAATTAATTTTAATAACCTACTTATTTGTTGTAGATATTGTAGAAGTAAGTAGGTAAAGTGAAATTAATTAACAGAACAAAGTTTTGCGTTAGCGGTGAAGGCGACGCGGCGACGGGACGGGACAATAACTTTACGCAATCGTTATCTCCACCCTCGATCTCATTATAAATTAAAACTTAAATGAGATATTATTTGTTTGTTTTGCTATTATTAATTGTGACCTTAATAAGCTAACCATTCAATGTATTTACCAAATGGTCCAATGTTGTGTATGTAAGACAGTACTTTAAGTCAACCACGCTGGTTTATTCTATGTAAGTAGGCGTAAGACGTACGTACCTATACATTATGTAGTATAATGAAATTTATATTTTTATTATTTTCCAAGGGAAATAAAACGATATGAATAAGCCAAGTTATTATTTTATTTCTAACTCCAAGTCGCCCGAGGGACGACTGACGACTGCTGACATAGGGAGCGATGCCGCGACCGGTGAAGCTCCCGAGATCCCAAGCGGGGGTTCTGTCCACAGTGCCCACTAATGAGCAGAACTTGAGACAGGTGTCGGGTACAAAACCTGGAACCTTCACATAGCGAGCAGACGGGCAGAAATGTGATAGTGCTCGTTGTGCCCATGAAGACCAAGTCTACTATTAAAATCATCGAAGACTCGGCTCGCGGTCCAGTAAGCGCACACGAATAATAGATTTAATCCATATTTGAATTCAGCTTTCTATTCAAAGATCTTCCAACTCCTAAATTGTAAAGATTCGTTTCAGTTGCGTAAGTGTTGTTGAATAAAACGATTGCGACAAGTTTTCGTTTATCGAACACAATACAGCGCTCTCGTTACGGAACCAGATGCAACTAGTTTGAAGCAAGAAGACCGATTGCCTATTAACATCGTAAGGAGCAGAGACGATGCGTTCAGCGCATTGTGGTCATTGTGTCGCATCCTGGCCGCGGCTGCCGCCGACTGTCGCGCTGTCGGCGCACACACCGGGGGCTAGCTCTGCGGGCGCTGCGCACGCGCAGGCGCAACTCGCGTCCTTATCTTGCACTCATTGAAAGTCCGACCGAGCCGTTCAAAGCGAATAAAAGATCCGTTAATTTATTTTTCGATTACATTATCAATAAACTTATACAAGTTCAATTATCTAGCGCGATGACGGTTACACCTTGCAACCCGAAATAGCAATTACGGGCTTTCATTGAAGTAAGGTTGGTGTTCCGGTGATGGCGTTGCACAATGGAGCTCGGCTGCTGGTGATCGAGTGACGGCGGCCGCGGCCCTGACCCGCCGGCTGGCCTCCACGGCGGTACCTACTGTGCTGCGCGGTACCGCCACGCCGCCACGCCGCCACACAGCCACGCCGCCGCGCCGCCGCAGCCCCGGCTCTCCCCGGGCGGCCGCATCGCTCACTCGGAGCCTGCACTCGCTTCCGACGCTGTGCTCCTGTTACACGCACGCTGCAGTCATCTAAAACAATCTAATAGACTTTTATGGCATAGTTGTCGGGTAAAGTGAAGTGGACACAATGAGTGACTCGAAGGGAAAAATGGACTCGGGGAAGTCGGGTCCGAAGTGTGGGGAGGTCGATGTGGATTCTGTGATGCGTCAGCTGGGGCAGGGCGGGCGGTTCCACCTGCGCTCGTACGTGATGGTGGCGCTGGTGGCGGTGCAGGTCGGCTTGCTGCACACCACCTACATCTTCCTCGCCGCTGATGTTCCCTACAGGTAACTTTGATAACAATTTTTTTGCTTGAATAGCTAGTTGTTTCATCAGCCAGATATCAGACATCTGCAACATCGAAGGCGTCACATCAGTGAATACGGCAATATTGTAGGGCCCTTTGGTTGCTAATAAACGGGATCTCGTTTGCTGGTTAATTTCATTCAAAAGATACCAAAATAAGTAGGATCCAAGACATCGGTCTTCGCAGGAAGGTCTTAAAAATAATTAAGTCATGTGTCATCTCCTTCGTGATCAGCAACTGCTGGATTGTCCACTCGACTGGCGATGGTTACAATGCCAAACCCGCGAACCAGTCTTCAGTTCGATCCGTACAGTGCTTTTTACTCTTCGTCGAAATCTCATCGTGAGGTACCTACCAACCTTTTTCTTTTATCGGAACTATTTTGTAACTCTATTTCAAAATATACCAAGTTTGCCAAATGTATTTTAAGTACTAATTCAATGAGAGGGTGATGCACAAGGTAACACAGTTGTCGAATTCGTTTTGAAAATGCCAAAATTTGACATTTTGGTATGCTCTATTGTGCTCTCACGGCACAAGGCGTCGCGTCCGTGCGCCTGCGCAGCCGACCTTTCTAAGTTGCTGGTTCACATTAGGCAGGCGCTTATCAAACCTGCGAAACGTAATAAAAAGTAACGACATTATACAATTATGAGACATTATAAAATGAGTTTTATACATAGTATGGTTAAAAATATTTATTTAAGTTGCCAATAGGTATAAGGAGACAGGTATGATGGAAAATTTAAATCTCAAATGATAATTATTATGTACCGGTCAGGAATACCTAGGAATTCAAATCAGACTCAATATCAGACCCTGGCCTACCACTATGTTACCCTCATGTTAAATAAATAAAATGGTACCCATTTGAGGCCTTAACCGATAAGTGTTCTTCAAATGCTGAGCCCATTAAGTTCATAATCAAACTTCTTAGATAGGTAGTTATTGATTACTTAGATTATTTTATCGATCGGTTGTCGAGCACAAGTGGCAAGTGACAAGTGGCGAGTGGCAAGTGGAAGTGACAAGTGGCAAGTGGCAAGTGACAAGTGGCAAGCGGCGCTTGACATAAATCCACAAGGTAAATAGCAACGAGTGACTGCTTGCGATCTGAGTGTGACGCAATGGAAGATGTTTTAAGAAGTTTGCGAATTTACCAAAACTATTGACTTTGACTCTGAATATCAATCAGATCCGTGTTTGTATTTGCCGCAGACATTCAGAATGTATTTGGCATTTGGCATCAAATATTATTTTCCCTATGTGACATATTATACTGCCATATTATCAACTCAAAAAAATGTACCTAATAATGTTGGAATCGTTAAGTAATCGTTTTTAGCAGGAAAAAGATTTTGTATAAAATACCATTGAGGTCAAAGATCTTTTGCACAGACCAAGGATGAATACCACTGCATTGTTTGAAAATTCAGTGAAGTATTTATCAATATCTTACTTCAATAAAAGAGAAGTGCGGGCGCATGCGTGTGCCGGTGTGCCGGTGTGCCGCATACAAGGTGTGCAGCGTCTGTCGCAGGCGTCACAGGGATCACAGCGATGCTCTAGACTACTCTAGAGTCTAGAGTCTAGCCAGACAGTCTGGGCTGTTTGCTCTGTCTAGGGCGTCTAGGCCATTTCAGTCATGATTGTTAATCGTGACAGAGTGAAGGCTTCCGCGACATTGTTGTATTTGAATGCCCATGCAGTCAGTGTCGCTATTTTGCACTAAGTACTAAAAAAACATAAAAACTTGTGATAATGTACGACAAGACTGAAATAATATCGATAATAGATATCGATAATATTTTCCAATACAAAAATTTGTCAAAATGAAATATTTTTTTTTATTGTACAGTATTTAGCACAAGCCGAAAATCCGCTGTTAGTATTCTTTTCGATTATAAAATATTTTGTCAATTCGAGTAATTCTTGAGATAATGGCGTTCAATTACAAATATCTGGTTTATAACATTAATTGTATTATATGTACCTATATGATGCACATTGTATATTAAAATGTATGTTAAATGTTATACCTGTACTTAAACCAGATTTTACAAACCGATGTTACAAACCCATAACACCAGTGTGTTTGCGTCGCGTTGGGAGTTAACATGACAATCCGTTACACGGACTGTTTTCGTGTTCGTTTCCTGGCAGCAGAGTGCTTGTTGCCTTTTGGGAAGATGTTTCCGGACGACGCTCGCGGCGGCGGCGCAGCAGCTCAAGCTGTATGTAATACGTGATATTGGCTTTCATTCATTCCACTCCATCGTCAAACTAATCATTTTTATCTTTACATGCCATATGGCATGTATTGCTATTCGAGCATATTGTTCCGAATGTAGGTAACTAACTACATTTTGTACTGGTGGTAGGTGTAACGACTGCGTCCACGACGGTCACGTCGTATTTCCTTTACCGTTGTCCATTGTCGCGCCAGGTGCGCTGCTATCGAATGCGCGAGCTCGCAGTCCCCATTCAGGATTTCATTTTGAAACGTAAACAAAACATGACGAGCCCGCGCGGCCGCTCCGGCACCAGTCTGGTCTGCGCGCGCGCATCGTGCGCTTATCCTCGTCGCGGACGCATTATATTTGTGACTGACATCAATTACAAAAAAAAAATCAAAGTTCATAACGTCATGGTGATATAGTGCGTGAAAATAAAGAAACACATAATAAAATGTCGGGAGCGACCGCGAGCGGTGCGAGCGGGCTGGACGTGGACGAGCTGATGAAGGAGCTGGGCCAGTTCCGCCGGTTCCACCTGGCCAGCTACGCGCTGCTGGCGCTGGTGCCGTTCGCCGCCGCGCTCTACGCCGTCAACTACATCTTCCTCGCCGCAGACGTGCCCTACAGGTCACAAACAAAGTGTTGTAATGATTTTTTCCACAGGAACGGGGCTGTAAGTCCTGGTTCTTGCAGTTCCTGTCTTTTCAAGTATTTAGAGCATTATTAAAGGAAAATAGGGTAATCATATTACTTAAAAAATGATACGAGTACTTATAGACTTAAATTTTTAAAGCACTTAAAAAAATCATTATGTTCATGATCGTCGCAAGTTCAGCGTGTCTGTCAATCTGCACAGTTTGTGCACGGAATGTGAAGTCGACATACAATACATTTAGTGGAGTAAGAGGTCATCGAGTGCTCACTAGAGGCACTAGTCACTGCGCAGCCGCGGGAGGTTACGGTGAAGCTTCCTTATGGAGAGAATATAGCGGGCCCTCGCCGCCACTTTATAATGACCGCGGCAACATAGATACACCTTACGAGGTATTTAGGTACATAATACAGTGTCTAACGACGGAAGTAGATAATATATGCAGAATATCACAGCAATAAAATAAATGTTCTTGAGAGTTGAATGCTGCGATAAGGGGCTTAAAAGGAAATAAAACGTGCATCATGATAATAATAAACCAGTGAAATACCTATTATTGACACAGGTATGGCATGCGTATTTTGAATTTTTGTACCATAGTATTGTGTAAATAGCATACCTAATATTATTATAATGACGTTTGTCGACATTGACCGCTTCAACAAGGCTTCAACGTGGTTCAACTAAAGTTAACAACTTGGCTCTACAATAGTTCTCTGTCGCAGGTGAAAGTTAGGCATCAGTTATGATAGTGACGAATGTATAAAGCCTGTATGTAGGATGCATGTAGCCATGTACATAATATGTATCGATATGCGAGTACGCACACGTCACAGAGGCGGCTGGCAATAAAATGAATTCAGGGCTCATGGCCCCCATGGGAGCCACGGGACACTTTCCGATACTTTCTAGTCGCAGATATATGTAGTTGATGTACCTATGTATGTAGGTATTTGTCAAGAGGTAAGCGTTTTAAGTCATAGAATAGTGCTGGGGAAATTTCACTGATTGATCTTAGACACCTTGTAAACCTCGTAAAGTCGTAAATGACTCACTGAATATAATCACCACAGCTTCAGGCCCATATTAATACCTACGGTACCCCGCTGCGCGCTGTTCCAGTATGGATTAAATACTTTGATTAGTGGCCAATAAAGTCAATGACAAATTCTTATGTTATCCGGAAGTCATCGACATAAACCACTGTTACCGATGACGATCAAGTTGTTAAGTAAACAGATACAGGAAAAAGGAGAGAGAAAAATGAGTTACAGTCCTTAGGTATGTGCAATGCATCATACCATATCATACACATTATATCATGGAACGAACTGTACCTACATTATGTATTACTTATAAAAGAACACTGATGATAAACAATAACGCTCGATTCAGTAACCGTTGATCACAGATCACGACGTCAACAAAAGAGGACAGTGTTACTGTTGTCGTTGTCGGAGGCGTCGGGGCAGCGGAGAGTGCGGAGAGCTTCAACGGTTCTCTGTTTATAGTCAAAAAAGGCTATTGTTTAGAGGGTATCGGTTTCGAGTCATATCTCGTTATAAATTACTTTATGACATACGAAACTTCACGTGAAAAAGAGGGGTTCGAACATTAGTGCGGTAATCAAATCGGCAATAGGGAGGTTCTAAATCGTTTAATTCAGGAAACACGTTTATCCCAAACGTTGCGTCCAGTTAACACAACGCTTGTGGCAAAATACGGCACATAAACACCGAGGGTCTTCTCAACCTGGATGAGTTGCGGCGTACTTCCTCCATTCCTGATTGGCTTCTGAAGTCTGCCGCAAGCGACCTTCTACATATTTCATTTTGTAGACCGTAGAGGAAGCCGCTAATTGACAATTTAAGTACCTACCTACCCGGCCACCTTCGATGCATTTTCCTTTAATTTTCCTCTGGCCTTATTTTTCCGTATTCCGACCAGAGCAACAAGAGACCGTGCTCCGCAAGTCATTAGATGCTTTGTTGCTTTTGTACGTTGGATTGAAAACCGCAATTTAAAGACGACAAAAATTATATAAAGTAAAAAAAAGTTCATTGTCATTGTAACCATCATTAGCGGAGGAATGATACGAGTATCATTAGTGTTTATCGCTAAGTCGAAGATTTTGAAGTAGGTACCAACATAAGTCAATACTTAATGACAAAATAATTCCCCATTGTCACAGGCTTGTGACCTAATGTAGCTACTGAATCTAAGTGGTACGAGTAGGTAGGGACAGCCCGTAACATAATTCCACAATATTGACGACTTGTAGAGCGTCGTCTTGTCAGTGAGTGCCCTCACTGTTCACATCACCGTTATCATACAATACTTACTAATTACACTTACCATTTACTGCTACTTATGATTATCTTTGAAGCTAATTGTAAGGTTATGTCAGAGTACGCTTCAATGCTTGAACTTTATTGCGTCGACATATTTGGAGAATAGCAGATCTTACCTAGGACCTAGTTCATAAAACATAGCTTCTTCATGGTGAAAAACCAGTCCTAACCTACAATATGCATATACCTACTCGAAGTTTTAAAGTGTCGACGGTTTTCGCTGCCGGGAGCGAAGGACTTGTTGACTTTGTACTAACAACAATAATGTGTTACTCCAAACAAGCGCATACAGCTTATTAGCGTTAGCACTCGCAGCCTTGTAGGCCACAGCAAACCCATTTGTTGATCATATAAATACATTGGTAAGATGTTACCTTCTACAGGGCATACATTGCAAAAAAGTTGATTTTTTGAGAATTTTTGGTACCTGTAAGTAGGTACTTTGATTATTTTATAATGATATCGATCTACCTATTCGTATCTACCTTAATAGTACGAATGAAACCTTGAGATGAAGTCAGAAAAAAATAAAACTTAATCTCCGCCGTCCATCATCCAGATGCGTGATCCCAGAATGCGAGTTTAGCAACTCGACGGAGTTCAGCCCGGCGTGGCTGGAGGGCGCGCTGGCGGCGGGCGGGCGGGAGCGGCGCTGCGCCCGCCGCGCGCCCCTCGTCCCGCCCCCCGCCGCGCCCCCC
>DWPC01000176.1:0-12228 GCA_018251435.1 Oarisma aurantiaca
CGTGGGAGACGAGCAGCTGCCGGCTGATGTCACAGGGCCTGACGCCCATGATGGCGAGCTCCACTATCCGCCGGCGGACCACGTCGGGTAATGGACGGCCGTTGACAAACACTCCACCCAGCTGGTTCACCCCAGCTTGACCTGGACAAGGGTAAGGTTGAAGAAAGGTAAAAACAAATAAATTTTATTACCGGTTTAAATAAACAGTAAGATAGCATATAGAGCATTCGTTTGGAGAACATTTTACCTTATTAATTACTAGCTGACCAAGCGAACTTCGTATCGCCATAAGAAACTTGAATATTCAAAATTCGCTCGGTAAATTTCAAGTTTCACATACTAGTACGAAGTTCGGGTCAGCTAGTAATAAAATATAGCCCATGTCACCCGCGGACAGTATAGCTTTCCAACAGTGAAAGAATTTTTCAAATCGGTTCATTAGTTTCGGAGCCTATTCAAAGCAACCAAACAAACAAATCTTTCCTCTTTATCTCGTACAATAGATAGGTACCTACATATGTCGTGTACAAAGTATTCGTTAAAAGACAATTTTGCATAGATTCATATTGAGACAGATTATATTGGAATCGTAAATATAGGTATCCTATACGATCTTTAATTCTCAAACCAATATGCTAACCGACATAACCCATTAACGCGAAATCAACACGCCTCCCATTCATTTGTTTACGTCAACTTGGCCAACTTAAACAAAAAGCAATCGTAATTTAGTCTCATTAACGAGATGATATTGTTACGTTTCCGTTACAATTCAACAAAGGGTCGTCACATTGAGTATTTTTGTTTTCACCTGTCCCATTTAGTCCTAATATTTATTTGATTGCCAAATCCCCTTGCTACCTGCACATATCGCCAATTATGAAGAAAAAATTGAGTTTTTTGTATCAGATCTTCGAGATACGCACTGTCAGTATGACATGAATTTACGGTTTACGCTGCAATTAAAGTGAAGAATGAACCGATGACATCTACTGATAAAAGTAAAGAAATATGCGTTTGTCTTTGGGTGAAATAAGATGTTTTAGAAAAATATTAACGTGTTTCAATATAATCTTGTAGATTGACAAAGATAAGATATTAATTCTAATGCAAATTCTTATTTAATACACTATTTAACAAACAAAGTTATGGTGGTTGCCTATGTGTTTCTAATATCTTCCTAGATAGCGAGCATAATAATGTACATTTTCGTAGATAATTTATTCATCTTTTAACTTCGTTTACATACAAAAGTTCCAGTTAACGTCCAGTGTCCACGATAATTTAAGATAAACATAATTTGTTACATCTTGTAGATTTATCACGCCTCAATTTCTACATAGCCTAGCATTTTAGTATATCACTTGAAGCTAGTACAAACAAGGACTACAGTCAGAGCTCAAGATTGGCTTATTGATGGATCAAGATTGGTGTATCCACAGTTCACAGTTACATATGACAGCTGTCACGTTGATTAAGCATGTGATCTGATTTGTTCGCTTGACTGGTTGAGTGCTAGCTGTATAAAGACATTCTGACTGCAAGTGTTATGTTTTATCGTACGAATGAAAGATAAAAATGCCGCCTTAACATATGTATATGTACAACACACGCGTTAATAAGATCATTAATCTGAATGGTTCTGGTGTTTTGTACGTAGACTATTTTGTATGAAAATTTATCCTCATTATTTTGAACTTATGACAAAAGGAAAACTCGTTTGAGATATTCAACGCCAATTGAATTATTTCCACCACACTAACTGCTGTTTGAGTCTGATAATGAAAAACGATTTCCTTGGCTAATCACAAACCAAACCATCAATTCTTTCCTCCGTGTTACTGCTACCGTTAACACCGTTCACTGTAAAGTAATAAAACAATCGTCGAGGCGAGGGATTTATGACCTTAATGCAATAAAATTAGCGTTCTAATTTGTCCGAAGCAATTTGCGTTTATGACGTTTTCTGTAGCGCCGACGCCGCGTCATTTCACGGCTATTCTGGAACAAAACCGCCGACGTTCGGATGGATGCAAATTGCCCCTTATTTTATGATAGCTCGAATGGTGCCTACACACTTGACCGATCAACGACCCATGAGGCCCAAGCTCCTTGTACCATTTGTGATGTAGACATCTTTGTTCGAGATCATCACAGATAATAAACATTTTACCATCAGGAACTATAATGCTGTAATATTTACAGATTCCCATATACCTAACAATCTATACATAAATCATAGTCATGTGAAGTATACAGAGTTTAGCGATGTTTCATGTTTAAATCAATGATTATTAAGTAATGTGAAGGACCAAAAATACGAAATTCACGTTATTATTTAAACACACAACACAACTCAACTCCCACACTAAAATTCTCTGTCGTGGGTGATATGGACAACTCACAGAAACAAGGACACTTTCAAATTGAGATTTCAATTTAATTTTTTTATAGGTATCATCCAGCCGCGGGGTAAATTGATACAGACGGGTGTGCAAGTATCCTTACACGTACCTTTACGATTTTTCTTCGAGCTGTCGGAAGCTGTTCACAGTTAAAGCTATTTTCGAAGATGTAATTAAAGTACCTGCATTTCTACGCGAATCAATTACTTGATTATAAAAGGTATTTTATTACTGCGAAGTATTTATTGCATTTCTGGGCATTTCATTGTGATTTCAGCGTGGTTGTATACAAAAGGTTGGACACTACTTTTATAAGAACTTAGTTATTTTTAATTAATCAATTTAAAATCGTAAAAAGACATTAATTTGATGTTATTCAAATTTAGAATGCGGGAGTGGCTACGAATAGCTTTTCTGGCTGTAATTTGATTGTAAGTAGTATATGTAGGTATCTGGAGGCACGGCAGTGCCACCGCCAAGTCGAGCGCAAAAGAGGCACGGCCGTAGCATACTTATCTCGAAGCAACTCAGGCCATTTTCGACACTATAACTTCGTTTCGGATAAAATGTAGCTTTACACATTTTTAATCCAATAAATCAAGTGTCTTTCCTTCTGTCTGAGTTGTTGACTCGCTAGCAAGAGAGGAATTGATCTGAAGAATTATACCCAGAAATTAGTTGACGATGACGTCATAGCAACATCACCTAAAAATACTATAACACAGAATATTGCAAACATACTCATGCGATTTTTCTTCTTAACTCGATGAGTGTACTGATCAGTAAGATGCCAATCAATATTTCCGTTATAAGGAAACCCTCGTGGGCTGTGGGCTGCCACGCCATAAATACGTCTTAGGGATATCGGTATCTCACGAGTGCGAATTATAAAACGTCTACCGGGTACATAAATTGAGATCGATACTAACTTTTAGAGCTCGACGTATGTAGGTACGAGTGCAAAGCCATACTTTGTACCGAGCGGCGAGCGCTAGCATGCGCAAGCGCACCAACTGTCATATGTTTACATTTTATGACATAACTTTCGAGAAAAGGCTCTAAAAACGGGGATTGCACGCAAGTTGAGATTACTGGATCGCTAATATGCACCCAGTTTTACAATCGGTTGGTCGTAAAACGTTATTTAGAGTTTTTTTGTTGTGCGCCAATATCGCTCGTATATCGGCGAGGTTATTGCGTATTTTACAACTTGTGACTGATTTTACAACGCCGCCGATTGGTATTGCGTTTGGGGAATCAACGGGGGCAATTTTTTCAGGGTTCCTTATGACTTAGGACGAGGACGGGTCGATTGGTTTCAACCACAGGAACATAATTATAATAAATTGTGTATTAGACCTACCTATGTGGTATATTTACGAGATGGATATCTAAGCAGGTTGACGTTAACGTTTTTAGCAATTATGTTAAGGATATTTTTTTTAAAGATAATCATTATGTTAAAGATTAAAGAGTTTAAACTCATTTAAAATAAACAGAAGCTGGTTGTAGATATATCTACCTACCGATTACAAAACAACACTACAAACTTCAAATGAAAAAAACGCCACAGAACAGAAATATGATTTCCCTTTCAAATCAAAATGTTAATCAAAAGGTCATAAATGTACCTATATTTTTTAAAAATTTCAAGAAAAAAAAAGTTTTTATAAAACTGACAGATTGAGTAATTTTTATACCGACGTATTACATCTGTGATAAATATGTCAAATTCAGTTGTCAATATACTGACCATTGTTGATGACACGTTATTAATACAAAAAATTCGTATGTTTTTCCGTAAAATTGTCCCATAGGCTGTCTAAATGGACCGTTGTCGGTGTGAGGAGTATGCTGAAGCCGTCAAGAAGCTGAGATACTATACTGTTGGAACCCTGCGACCAGATATTATAGACAACTATGATAGTAAGTACTTAAATACATAGGTACTTAATGTCTGACTTGCTTTCACCTAATAAATTAACGTACCTACGGAACGAAATATGTCTGTAAATGTCCTAAAAATTCACACTCACACAACATTATGATCTGAGTATCGACAAATATGTTACATAAATATCTGCCCCAGGAATCGAACCCGAAACCCCTCGATTCACCAGCAGAGTCACCAACTAGCCTTTAAGAACCGTCATAATAGATATGATACAGATTTGAATAATGGTTGAGTTACACTCAGTATAACAGTGTGTAATCTTTCTTGGCCTATAAGTTCCTTTCAAGCTTAAACTTCTCCAGGATCAGCTTTCACGGTCGCCTGGATCAAGCACGGGGTGGACTACACAGACATGAAGTTCTCCAAGCCCAAAGCCTGGGCTCTGCACCCTGAGGAGTTGGAGAAGCAACTTCCGGAGGAGACGAGGAAAATCAAAGAGATGTGGTGTCCCTACATGACACCTGTCACACAAAAGTGAGGAAAATCAACGGGTTATTGGGACACATTTATTTTTTGATGAAAAACAAATTGTCGTAATCAGTAGCAGGTTAAATCATATTATTATTACCTTGAGATTTTCATTCCTGCTCTAATCTGTGTCGTCTTTGTTTGTCTAATCATATTTTAATTCCCGAATTTAATGACACAAAATTAAGTTTATTTTTAAATACAACTTTTAATTGAATTTATATGCAAAAAAATCAATTTATTGAATTGTATCAAAAATATTAGTTATGTAACTGAGAAATAAAAATTGATACTGTCATTAAAGATAATTTATGCTATTAAGTTTATTTATTAGAAGCTGCAGAAAAAAATTAATTGCATAAGTCTTACCGTGACTACCGACTTACGGTCATTCATACAATCATACAATACAAAACGTTGTATTTCAAACGTGCATGAAACAAAATAAGTACCTACATACTAGTATTAATATTAAATGTATAGTTTTCTTAATAACATATTCTAGTTGAGCTAATGAGCAGGTACCTAATAATTGTGTTACAGTTTTCATTATTTAGCATCAAGATTCTACGTGGATGTATCATGTAAATTAATGTACTTACAACGTATTATTAAAGACCTACCTGGGTGTTTAGCAGTGACACGTTCAACTCCGTTAAAACAAACACATGAAAAAGCATAAAGACAGCAATAAAGTACGTATAATTATTACGATGTACTATCAGCTTTAACAAAACATTCGGCTTCAAACAAATTTCCATAACACAACCATTTTGGTTCTTAATAGAGTCAAAACATATAAAGGTGATCCAATAAAAGATTTCGTCCGGTGAAAGTATGTGTTATGTCAAGACTTCCAACGGCGTCATATCGGAGATGAGATGAGATGATTAGATAAACAAGTGAGCTACTTATTATTAAGATGAGAGATAACAGTCAGATGCCATAGGTATTGAAGCCGCTTCGCCTCACCCGAAGCGAGGCATCCGGCATGATATGCTTATAAAGTTAACACTTTATTTTCTAGCAGTAAACGCCTTCGATGCGGTAGCCCGAATATTGTTCCGGTTTTAGATATACTTAGCTTATTGGTCGTGGGATGATCCTATAGTCGTCTTAGGTAAATAGATTAACCGACAAAAGAATATTTTTTTATTAGAACCAGTTATTAGTAGGTACCTACTAATAGATCAAGAGCCCATGTACCCCCAGACCTACGTTATTTTATAAGAGCTGAAAGTTTGTCATTGGATGCTCCCAACACAGTAAGAACGATGGACCATATGGAGTTTGGGTTATAGTGGCTTTGGGAGGTAAACGGTACTGAAGGTGTCTAAAATACCGATTTACTTGTCAATTAATAAAGTCCAATTTTTCGGTATTACTTTCAGAATATCATTAAAAACCACGATATTAATTGCCAGACACTTAGCATAGTGGCAGCCCCTTGCCAGACACCCTTAATGTCGCGCTCTCCTTACAGCTGCAGCTAAATAAGTCTGTGATTTGTTGGTACCTATACCTTTTCTAGTACAATGAATCTGATTCTTTAGCTTGATTCGCCTATGCATCATGATGACGCATTGTATAGTTTGAACCGTGAAATATTTTGGAATAACTTCACTAAGCGAAATACTTATGCAAACTCTTTTAAACCCGTTGGATCTTAAGATCGCATGGTAGTACTTGTACCTAATATCGAACAAGATTCGTCAGTAGTTGCCCAATAACGGCATTTTTTCTGTTTCAATGGATTGTTAATAAAAACTAAAACTGTATGATTTGAGAGTGTAACACAGATGTAAACACCCAACTAGAAAATTGAACGTGATGTTTGAGATTCGTTTGATATAGACTGATTCAGAGCCCGTTGTCGTGATATGGATATGGCTTTGAACTACAGATTATTACGCATGAGGTTGTTAAAATAACATGTTTTGATAAACAATAAAATACCTATAACAATAATAATACTTCATAAATAATTATAACATTTAAAGCCTTAAATTACGTAATTTCCAGTGAACTTTATCTAGATGAAATTCAGAGCTTTAAATTACTTTTTTGTGGTTTGTGCGTTAAATATATCTAAACAATTCTTTACAATAACATTCCTTTTTTCTGTTTCTGATTCTGACCCTCTGTAGGTATATGATCTAACGTTTCTAGATCACTGTGATCAAATACCACCAGTACCTATTCTATTCATTAACTGAATTTAAAAATGGAAGTTCTCAAGTCCACTGTAGTATAGTTATTCAATTTTTTTACACAATCCAGTTTCTTATGTCAGATCATAAATTTTTAACTTTATGGATTTGGCTGCAATCAATCCTGTATACATAACATGTATTTTATATTAAAGACATGTATTTTTAACAAGCAAAACTGACATGTCCATACTAAGTTACTGGCGACCCTAGCACTCGACTACTAACGAGTTAATTCCTCAACGCGCATCCGTGGAGTTTATCAAACCGTTCAAATTGTCCTCCGATCGACTGGGTTGATATGAGGTGTCGTGTTGAGGCACTATTTATATATATGTATATACTACTGGACCGATTTTGGTGGAACTTTTGTTATAATAATATGGCGCGTAACATTGATTTACGTCATTTATGTAGGTACAAATATTCGCGGTAATATTCACTTACATACCTACAATAGAATTATCGGTCCGAAAAAAATAAATCAAACTAATTACCTATAGCATAAAGATACAATAAAATAATACCAGCGATGAAATTGGAGTGCCAAAGTTAGAGAAAAGATGCATAAATACATTAACGTAGATACCTACTCGTAATTGAGAATGGAGAATATAATAAGGCGAGTAAACATTTCGGTACGTTGCAGCCTTACAACAAGCTATTAAGTAGTAATATTTTAATATTTTCGACTTTCTTTGCACAAAATTCGACTGTAATATAAGTGAGGAAAGGTCAATTTTTAATTGTGTCAAAATGGACAGTATTATTAAAGTAGTATTGATTTAAAAGCTTGTGGTAATTAAGTAGTGACAAAACAGCGTTGACGGAATGCAGGCGACTCTACGAGTCAGTTGACTTCACGCCGCGCCGCCCATCAAGAGAAACATTTTGTTGTCATTAAAAACAGTTTGAATTTGGAACAAACACTTTCGAATTTCGATCATACGGGTAAGAAACTTGTACATAAGAAACGCTTTGAATTTCGAACATTCAAACATACCTAATTACCTATGTTTCGAAATTTAAAATTGAGCTGTGATTAAAAAAACTAAACTTGTCTTTGACTGTACGTACAAACGTCAATGCCACGTAAAGAAGAAAAAAAAAACTATAATTTTTTAAAAACTTTACCCATTTGTAAAAAAAATATTGTCTGTTCTTTAGTTTGGACATTATTAGGAAACTACTTATTTTATATGTAAATTTTTATGCAAGTATATTTTAATCTTGTTTTAAACCATGTTTAAAAATGTTTCTACATTACAAGTTTGCGACCGTTTATGGCTACCGCTATATTTAGAGGTTTAGGCAGTAAGAATTCCATTTTCATTCCTTTCATCACGCCAAGTCGCATACTAACAGAAAATACGCCAAATAAATAGTTAACTTCATTCCTTCATAAAAGCACTATATTGCCACCGATAGATTCTTCAGAGTAGATACGATCATTAACAAAATCATATAAATATTAATAAACCACAATTTACAATAAATTATTCATATCGGAAACAACGTGTGTGATCTTGGAAAACTATTTGAATATTCGGAACCAAATCAAAGAACTTGATTCTCGTCTAATGCTCTGATACTATCACATTTATGGCTCCAATATGAGATATTACGATAAATATCATATTTTATTGATAATAATTAAATGTTTGACATTCGGCGGCTGTAAATTCATAATTGCTACGATTATTTTCGGATATCATCAGTCGGATTTTAATTTATTCCAGTAACGATTTACGGAGATGTTTAAGGAAGCTGTAACATACATTTATAGAACAGTAGCGACTTCAATCAAAATTCCTGTATTGCTGTTAAAGTATCCTATTGAACTTATTAAATTAATTATCAAACAATAGATAAATTACTAATAAAACATAATTATCGTAACGATATCTAAAAAACCCTTATAATACACAAAAAGAAGCGATTAATTAAAAGTCGCTACTAACTTAATGTTCTCACGATCTTTTTACTTTAGTAAACTAAAAAATATTCTGACGCATTAAGAAATAAATTGGCTGATTGAGAGGATTCTATTTAATTTTGCACTCGCCGCAACTTATTCTTTAACGACGAGCGTTTTAACGATTAATTTAACGAGTCACACAGTTCATTGTGTAAAGCGGTAGGTATAGGTACCTACACCACAAGGCCCAAGCCAGCTAATGTAGCTTCAAGCATGTATAATGAATTAGAAATCGAGTTGGTTTTGCCGGGTGGGCCGATACAGATCCGATTTTATCTCGATACGAGATTCAGTCGATCCTCTTAATTACCGTTAATGGCCTACTGTGATAAGGGTTCTTTGAAACGCTTATGATTTCGACGCGTGAGGTAAATTCTTAAGTCTTCGGCTCGTTATGTCTTCTGTTTAACTTAATTAGGATCTGGTAGCTTTTCGAGGTAAAGGGTTGCTTTTTACCGGTTAGATGTTCTTACGGTATTAGGTACAGTTAAAGTTAAAAAACAATTACCTGTGTGCGGCATCTCGATGAATGGTTCCTGAAACGAAAGGAAATGTTTATTAGGTGTTGTAGTAATTTATCTTTATTTATCTTAAATTACAAACTTTGGTAAGAACAAGTAAAAAAAAACTAGTACAAAAATTATTAAACTAGTACAAATATTTTTAAACAAAACCTTTATTTTTCATGAAATATAAAATGTATACCTAATGATATTTTTCAAAAATATTTTGCCTTATTTTCAGATTTCAGATAGTCCGTTGAACAAAAAAAAATTACTCACAAAAAATGTTTTGAAACCATTAAGAAAAATATATTTCCTTGTTCACAAAATATTTATTAAACGACAGTGAGTTACAATTTGATCCTCAAAGTTTTAAGCTACCAATTTATAAGTAAAACAAAAACCAACGAAAAAATTTATGAAATAAGTATAATAAGGT
The DNA here is from genome assembly GCA_018251435.1 of Oarisma aurantiaca. Classification (NCBI taxonomy): domain Eukaryota; kingdom Metazoa; phylum Arthropoda; class Insecta; order Lepidoptera; family Hesperiidae; genus Oarisma; species Oarisma aurantiaca. The sequence continues at coordinate 9,958 of DWPC01000176.1, forward strand.
TTCATTTCCCGTAAACTGTCCAATCTGAACATGCGATCGCAGCTCCTTCCAAACGTCCGTATGACATCTTTATCGGTGGCTTTACCTTCCATAATGTACGTAATCACCGCGTCAGAATACGGTGCTTTTACCTTAAAAGAATAAAGGATACAGATAATAAGGGCTGCCGATTAACGAAATAAAATTATATATTTTTTATCACAAAAAATATTTTTATGTTTTTTTTTTATGTTTTATTAATTTATCCTTTTCATAATGAACCCCTTTGAATTATTATTCGCAATGCACAAAAGTCATCATGAATTTTTTATGACAGAATAATTAAAACAAGTTTTCCACTACATATACAACATTAAGTACGGTACCTACATACATCTTAACCTATAGTGTAAACTGTCACTGGGTATATGAAAAACAAAAAACAAAAAGTGACATTATGTCATTCGTTGTGTTCTAACAACATTACTGTGACATTTTAGCATGAACCATGGCGTTATGATTAACCCTCCACTAACTGGCCATTAACCGACAATAACACCCTTGAATCATAATGTATTCAAATTAAAAATACTTATCAAAATATGATGCGGTACTAAATCAGGGAATAAGTGAGGCGGTGCGTGCTTCAGGCGAAAATCGATGGTATCGGGGCTGGATCACCGTGAAAATCGAAAAATTATGAACAAAAAAGGTTCTGGTTACACGCGAATATCAGTTTAAAAAATCGCCTTCTTAGCGACTAGTGTTGGGAGGAATGAAAGTGGATATATCGATAAAATATTTTTGATGACGTGACCGAAATAACAATAATAACGGTAAACAATAACAAACAATTAACGGTCAACAATATCCTATAACATAAATATGTAATTAAAAAACGCTATACACATACTACATACAGATGTAAAATAGAAATTTAAAATAAAAAAAAGATGCACCCAAACTGAGAAGAAAAACTCAAACTCTTCAATTCTTCATCATGACCATGATCTCGCTAGATCTTAATTAAGTTAATATTAATTATTAAGACTGATGTTCTATCAGTCTAATTTGTACTGTGCACTTTATTTTTTTATAATATTTATGTATCGTTCATGAAAACTTCGAAATGGTTTATTTTTCGCATATTTGCGCTTTTTCGAATTGGAGCTAGGTAACATTTGCGTAGGTACCTACAGAAAGTAATTTTTAAACGAAATTAAACCAATTGGAATTTTACTAGTAATTCAAAACCTAAAGTAATTAAGTAACTGTACAACTAACGGCGATAATATACCAGTTTTTAATATAATAACCATTTGCGTTGTCGGTTTTCATTAAACCCTTTTGATTTAAAGTTACGAGTAGATATTTTTTGGATGTATTATCTATTTGATTTATCTTATCAATGTTAAGTCATATAATATATTATGCTTGTGTAAGTAAATCTCGCTATCCAATTATTACTTATAATTCTTAACTTTATAAAATTGATAAAAAACAGTGGCACAAATTAAAAAAAAAACGATATTTAACAACTATTAAAGGCTCTAAACTGCTATAATTGGCTTTTTATTGCGGAATAACAATGAGCGAACTTTAGCTAAAACATAAATTTTCTGGTAGATAACCATAAAACTAAATTCACGTACCCTGGGTAAGTGAACCCAGTCCCCACCCACTGCATTATAATAACTGGTTATTTTTGCATAATACGGGCAATTAAAACTGCTGAATATTATAACGCTTGTATTATGTGAGTACTCGTTTCGAAACGGGAAACAAAGTCACCAAATGTTGAGTGTGACCGACCACACGATCAGATTGTTGCCTTGGATTTGCATATCAAGATGGCCTAGTGATGTTGTAACTTGTAACTATCGATATCGACATAAATGTGGTATTATAAAAAGTTGTAGACGTCAGTAATTTTCTGTCTATATACTAATACTATAGCAATGTACCTAATGCGTCCTTATTTTTGTAGTTTAATAAAATTAATAAAAGTGGCTGACGATAATATTAATGATATGCGAATAGGCACCTACTTGATATGCTTATTTTTCTTTAATCGATTGTTTATGTAATTTTTTTTTAATTTTTTTTTTGTTTATGTATTTTTTTTCGAAAGTAGGTACAAATATGTATATGTATTAAAATTAAGCTTACTATAAAGTAACATTATAAAACTTAAATTAGCCTACTTAGTTCAAGAACACAGAAAGCATTTCTATGTTATCTGTGTTCCCAATTCCCATCCAACGAATACGTCGATCGAATTAAGTTATTTAT
>DWPC01000177.1:0-12226 GCA_018251435.1 Oarisma aurantiaca
TTGTATATAAATCTTGTTAAAATAATTTAGTGAGTCTGATATAATATCAAAAATGCTGGGCAAAAACGAGTACATATTATGTTACATAATTTCAAAATAGCTTAATTATAATTATCAACAAGAAACTGTAGAGTAAATGTAGGCGAATCATCGAAATTTAAAAAAAATTACCAATTCTGAAAATGGATGACAATTTTATAACTGGCATAATTTTATAAGGTCCTCTACCTCTGGGTCACCGTCGATCCACATCCATGGTTGCACCCTGTTAATTTTTGTAACATAATTGAGAAAATTGATGCAAAATATTTTTCCAACCAGCACACGATAAAAAGCAAGCAGCAAGATAATCATTAATAGATTTTTAAATTCAAAATGAAGGATGAAATTGCGTAGGAAATACATGTGAGATACAAATGACAAAAGCATGCAAATGCAAATAAAGATATAATTGATAATACAAGTAAAATAATTTTGTAACGCCTTTGAATTATGCTTCGAGTCCTGACTATTCAATTTTGTGTGTGATAGAAAAAAAGGGTATCTGATGTCAGAATACTCATTTCTCTCACAGTTAAAACATGCATTTTTTCCTCTATTTCATTTTGTTCCTCTATTATTCCCGTGCAAATTTTGCCTCCAAATTTCTCAGATACTTTATTTGCTCCTTTTCATTACACTAGAGTTTTGTATTAATTTCGTGTAATATTCATATAATTATCATCATCATTACACGTAATGTTTTTTTAAAGCTTTAGTTCATTAAATTTATAATATGTGTCATAATACTTGTTAGTGTTTAATATTTCAAAGACATCTGATGATAGGTATTACCTACCTATAAAAGCAGTTATGAAAACATTACTTGACTTTCTTTTAAAATTAAATAGTCAGTTTTTCCCAATTTCAGCGAATTATACATACATTACACAACACGACTATACACCTACATTTACGATGTGAAACAAAAAAATCTGAATTGTACTTTGTATGCATTCCAAACGTAAAACTGACCACATTGTAATTGAGATCGTCCATCTTGGTTAACAAACTGTGCATCATGCATGTATTTTTCCTTGATGCCATTTTAGTAACAGTGCCTTCTAGTCTGAGAATGTTTTATAAGATTTCCACATCATTCATTTTCGACCTTTAGTTTTCCGGAATCGAAATCCAGGAATCTCTAACCTTCATGGTAGCTAGTGCCCTTTTTGTGGTCCCGACGTTTTTGTAGCACCCGTTCCAGTTAATTATGAAAACATCCTCTTTTTTCCTAAGGCCACATGCTGATACAATTTCAGATTGTGTTGTTTTTTGAAATATTTCTTTAAATGTTTTAGACTACCTATGTAATTTTAAGAAATATTACTTTTTTCTGATATTTAGTAATTTTGATAGATATATTAGTGTCTAATATACGCAGATCCTCAGTTTAAATGTACTTTTTTTTTCTCACAGATCTATCCTGTGTCTTTCTGGTGCCCTGCAGTACCCCTGTATATTATATCGTACTTATGTTTTTGTACTATTACCATGTACTTTTATAGTTTTTAGTAAGATACTGAAATGTTCAGGTATCCTGATAACTTGATTATCACTTTTAAGAGTGTATTTCGTAGTTTACTTTTTGGGTCTAGATGTAATATTAATGATTATTTACATTTTTACATTAGTTTCTTGATAATGAGATGACATAATTATTTTTTATTCACGTACTATATTATATCGATGTACCTATTGTTTATTGTTTTATTACTATATCGCTTAAAGACTCTCAACTTTTTTCACTGTTTTGTTTATATCGGACTGGATTACTGGAGTAATAAAAATATTATTTACTAGATATTCTCGTTTAAAATTTTTTCAAGTGACTTCCATCTTTTTAAAAACGACTGGCTGTTTATAAGTACGTACTTGAAGTTATATGCTGAGTTAAATTCTTAAATATCAAACTTTCAATGTATTTTTAAAACTTCACATCTGTTCGTTTCTTTTTGTGCACGATTTCCTTTTATATATTATGATATCTTGATATGATATATCGTGATTTTAGTTTTTTTCTTGGTTAGTAAAAATTCGTTGTATCTATAAAATTGTAGTAACGAATGAATTTTTAACGATATTTTCTTTATCAAATCCTTTTGTATTTTTTTTTAATAATATAAATTCATATTTAGTACGTGCGACATTGACAAAACACTTTTAAGTTTTAGAAAGCTACAAAGGTCAAAGCGTCGCAAGCTCTTTGTCAACTATTTTAATGGAAATAAATAGTATATATGTAATATCACTAAAATAATTTACAATATTATGTGCATGTTTGTCTTTTAGACACCGACCATGATAACTCAAAATCCAACAGCAATTTTATAATTTCGCTGTTAATTTTATAATTACTAACTACTTAAGAATTATCAAAAACCCTACGTTTTATAAAATACCTATTCATTCCGATTAATTGTCTCGTGTTTTATAGTTAATTGTTATACTCGCCTCTGTTACCTCCTACAGCTCTGCGGTCAACATAATGGTAATTTAGTTTTAAAAACAATGATTATTTTCATTTCCGTCCACGTTACTACATATGTATTTCTAAACTTTATAAAGTAATAATTCGTCAGATCTGACTTTTGGAAGAAATAAAATTTATTTTGTTGTTTATTTTTAAATCTATGAAAACCTTTAATGCCCTTAAGTACATTTACTTTCTGTCGCATTATTTAAAAATCTTATTACGTCCGATATGCACTGGGTGATTTTATTTAGATCGCTAAAAATCTTGACATATTTTAAATTGGGACGTTACTGTATTCAATAAACGGCTTACAATTATAATATTATGCTTATTGTTTGTAAAAATTTACTCTCCTCACTTTCATCGCGACCAAAACTACTTCGACCCGAAGTATAAAAGGAGATGACCAAGATTAGCCCCGGAAATAGCTGCACAGTGCATACTTGGTTACGGTATATTTAACAAGTATGAGATTAGTAATAGGTAAATACGAATAATTTTATAATACTCCCATTGGAGGTAAGAAGAAGGTTGTTAAGCTTTTTCTGCACAATAATAATGAATTGATTTTATGTGACAATCCACCTTTTATTTAACACCATATGTATAAGTATTTAACGGCTGGTTTTTCTTTTTAACGAGTAAATTTACCAAGTAGATATTAATTCAATAACGTACTAATATTTTACAGAATGTATAATTACAAAAGATAAACTGGCTCTAAAAGTAGAATCTCAAGCTCAACAGTTGAAACAAATTGCGTAAATGTTAGCCATCTCCTTTTATATTTTATATTTAAAACCATATTTCCGTACCTACTCCTGAGCATAATTATTTAGCCACTTCCCAACTACAGGCAATATCCCAATTACGAATAAATACCATAATATTATCACTAACATTTAGATTTTGCTGGTAAAATAAGTTTTTTGCAATTAGTAAAATCTTAATATTATTATGGGCATTTTACTATCCAACAATCTGCTGTCTAAATTGTGTGTATAATCCAATATTCTGAAGTAATCATTGGCACATCTTCTACAGTAAATTCTGTGTTTAATGTTCGTCTGGAACAACAAAATTTAAAATTTAATGTTTTGGTCCATACGGAAAATAAATTATCGATTAAAAAATATTAGGTATAGAAGTTGCAGACAAAGATAAAATGAGGAATTTCATGTTGAAAATTATTTATCCAGCACCCCTAACTTCCTCCAACTCGTCATTGTTATCTTCATCTTCACCACCGTAACTATTCTCAGAACCACCTCTAGAACCTCCATCTTGGGAGAGAAACTCGTACGGGTCTTCCTGGTCCGAGTCTTCATCGATTTCGTATTCCTGCTCATACATATCATTTATGACATTGAAATGAAAGGAATCCAACTGTTCTTCTTTTTGAATGGCTGCTTCTTCTTCATCCGTTACATAATCTTCCTGCATTACACTGTGATCTTCTTGATTGCCCATTTCCTGTGGCTTATCTTCTTGATCATTTTGTTTATCATCTTTGTCGTCATCTTTGTTCGTTGATTTATCGTTATCTTCTTTTTTTTCTTCGCTTTGATTACCAACGTCGTCATTTTTATTATTGTGATTGTTTTCGTTATTTTGATCCTTTTTATCAGTATCACCTTGGTTATTACGACCGTTATCGGAATTATCATCCTGTTTCCCTTCTTTTTTATTCATATTATCTTCTCCACCCTCATCATCATCTGTTTTGTCATCTTTCTTTTTATCATCATTTCCATTTTTATCATCATTTCCATTTTTATCGTCATTTTCTTTTTTATCATCATTTCCTTTTTTATCATCAGTGGAGTTATCTTCAGAGTCGTCATCATCTGTAACCATGTTATCTCCGTCGTCAATATCATAATCACTATCATCGTCTTTTGGTACAAGTTTCATTTTTTTGTCCTTTTGTAGGACGTTGATACCTGAGCTGCCTTCACCTTTTGATTCGTCTCCAATACCCTTTTCATCAACTTTTTTAATTTTTCTTTTAGTTACTTTATCATCGAGTGAATCAGGCGACTCATTACGTGATGAACTTAATGTGGAACTGGAACAACATTTAAACAATATTGTAATAAACATTTATTTCATACAATGTTGCAATACGGGTTCTGAAGAATTCCCATAATGAATTTCCACAGTCATTCGAAGTTGAATTTAAAATAAAAATAATATCACAAATATAAGCTGTACTTAAAAACTTTACAAGGTAGGTAACGACCTAATTCGTCATACATATTCTCGAAACTAAAGTTAATTATTGATTCAGCGTAATTAAACGAAAAGTATAACGCTAAGAACTAGTTCGAATGACCTTGGAAAGTAATATTATATACACACAAATTCATTATTTGAAAATATGTTATCAGTTGGCATTATGAAGAGAATATGAATAATTGCTAATACCTTATTATTTTGATACAAGAGTAAAAGACAAACGTTTTTTTATGAATACTATAAAAATAAAAAAAAAACATTTAAAAATATTTCCTTTAAACGAACATCAAATGCTAGCGTGCATTTTATTCTTGCCTCGCCCGTCAACATGGGCTTCTTAGGGAACCGGCTCAGTGGCTAATATTTGTAGAATGGCGTCATAAAATAGCACTAAGTATGTTCTTATATTCGATGTTTTTGATGCATCCAACAATGAACTTTATTTTATTAATCATGAATGTAATTGGTCAGAACAGGTTCCTGAAGTGGTTGTGAGTATCGCGGGTATTTAAATTAGATAGTTAGATATTTAGATAATAGATAATTCTTAACTAATGAAAGTAGTGTCTCAGTTTCAGATTCGGAATTCAGAGCCGAGTCAGGTAAACGAATTCGAATAAAAGGAAGAAAAATGCCCAGGATTTTGGAAGAAAAGATTTTTGTAAGATCGGGGAGGGAAGATAAAAGTAACCATATAAAAAAGATTTAACAAGTTTCAATCTCATTAATCTTATACCTACATAATATATATCAGAATCGATCTCTTTTAGCGACGATCAAATTATTACAGTAGCCGCTGCTGAAACTAGAAAATCGACAAACAACCAGAAACATAATGTGAGTTTTTTATTCGAGAAAAGATCGTTATGTAACATGAAAGCTTATTCATTTTTTAACGACATGAATACTTACGCAGGTATACATTATAATGAACTTAACGCTGTAGTCCAAGATGCGATTCATTTTACAAATGAAAGAAATTCTTCCATCATTAGAATTATATTTCACGTTCTTCATAAGAGCAAACCCGATGTAAGATTTCCGGTCAAACCAGCTTTTTGTTTATAGATTATAGACATTATTATTACAAATTATATTATTATGTTAATTCGCCTTTTTTGAGCTTTTCATTAACTCGCTCTGAAATATACGTCATAGAATGAGACTAAATCTTTGACTTTAATTTGTTTATTGTAGAAAAGTAAGTTCTCAATTAGATTGAACCTTTTTTGAGTTTACACGTGTGAGTCTGTCGGAAAAGGAGTCGTGTTCCAGATAGGGGCCTGAGAAATTCTTTACTTTCTATAATTATAGTCTTACTGTTTCCTCACCAGCAACGCATCAGTGATGTCTGTTGTGTTACTGATGGCAATGGGCGATGTCAATTGACACACGTCACACGGTGATGTCACGCCAGCCTGAATCACGCTATGGAAGTATTTCAAACCTCTGAAGTTGGAGCTCGGCCGCTCCTCTGGCAACACATCTCGCCTGGCGGGAGATCTCCCTTTGCCAAAGTTTTGTCTGTTACTTCATAATTTTATTTACTGGGTACCTATACCTTTTTGGATGAATTATTTGATGTGTTACCATAAAAATTTGAGCGACCTCCAGTAATTTTTGAATTATCCTTAACAGAGGGTATTATTGAATCTAACCTATTCCCTAGCAATTATTTTGAGGTTGTAAATTTTTAGTAAAAGTAAGATTATTTTAATAATGCTTAGAAGTTGACTGATACTAGCAGTTCTAAGAGATATTTTTTAAGAAATTTCAAAATGACATAATATTGTATGCTAAATAATTGTAATATAAATTAGGTAAATTAATATTATACCTCTTAAAGTTGAGTAGGCATATTTCTATACTATATTGGTTATACTGCTAAATTTTTTTTTTACCGACTTACCGAAAGGATGATTGGGCAATTTGGATAGATAGGTACGTCTTATTCAATCCTTATCCTTAGTTTATACATACTTAGTTTATACTATATCTATGCACATAGAAATATATCCACTAGGCTTTGGTCCGAAAGCACATCAATTATTTATTTTAAATAAATAAATTAAATAATAAGAAAGCTTTAAATATGTGAATTAGAAAAAGCACTTACCTTTGCATATTTATTTAATAAGTATTGCTCTCTAAACACACAAACTAAAATTGAAAATTATTGTAATTTAGATATCTAAACCATAGTACTATCTGACTTCAATGGAGGAATTACTCAAAAACTACTTGTTAGATGAAGCTGCACTTTATAATTATGACAAAGACCAGCTTTTGTTTAAAAGTATCATTCATTATTAATAACATCGTTATTAATAATCGGTCCATTATTAATAACTGAGCACCTAGTCAATAAAAATATGGTCACATTTCTTTACTTGTCTCCCCTTTTTTGAAGTCGGTTAAATATCTTAATCACGTTTCATGCATAAAGCGCTTCAAGACATCAATTACACGAAAAGGAAAAACAAACAACATTATAAGTAAGCGATTTGTATTTTATGTTAATTCGTATGTAATATTATAATACCTACTATCATACGTATCGTTATGTTTGTATTCGTCGTAAGTCTCAGAAAATGTGCGGTAGAGTGTACTCTACCTCAACCTGTAGGATGAACGTTCACAAGTGTGGTGATTAGTAAACGGACGTTTAAAGAATACTTGTATTGGTGGTACCCGTATGATAGTAGATAAATAAAGTTTTTGAAATAAAATGTAGGAAATGATTACAATATTATGTACATATGTACTTGCAATTAATTACATACAAGACAGGTGTTGTTAACATTTATCTAATCACGTCAAGTCATTCATAAACTGTCGCCTAAATTGGTGCCAATTTTATTAGAGGCGTAAAAGCGGGCAGGAAGCAGGCTGCTTTCCTTACAGTATAATATTTTATTTGTTAATCGCGCTTCAAGAGAAAGTGCACAATATATTTATACTCCATGAATTCATACTTTTTTTTATTTAATGTTTGCTGTACCTAGGTGGATGTAGGCAAGTTAGTACCAAAATAATATGGTGGACTCGGTTCCGCCATAAATCCGTTGTCTGTGGTTTCGCCCGCTCCCCGCCTCAACCTTAGTAGAAATTTTTTTCTATACGTGGCAACACAATGCGCTTGACATTGACATTTGATAAACATTAGCTGTTGTGTATGCGGAGGCTAAATTGAACAAACAATATCCAATAACTGCTTTTTAGTTATTTCTAGATCTTCTACTTACCGAAACTCGGATTTAGAGGTCTTATAAACATCAGCCTTTTGCCTCTTAGTACGGGCTTCGCGGAGTGACAGGGGCTCAGACATGACGGCGGCTAAAAGCAAATTGTCGTTTTAATATCTATGATACACACATGATTTATAAACGCCAGCATAATCGCGCGCTGATAATAACGTTTAAAAACTCTAAATTGATTTGCAGAGCGAGTACATACAATAGTTTTGGATATAGTATATAGATAGTAGACTAGCGATTGTACCTAGATATAGGAGAGATACATAGATAAAGCGCTCGGTCCTACAGGAGAGCTGAATATTATTGATTGCGCCAGGCGAGTTTATACATATTCATAATTATATAGATAGAGCAGTTGCAAAGATAAAGTCTGTCTGCGAATTACGCGGCTGCGCACTGAGTTTCATTATATTGCAAGTTCTCCACAGTGTGCTGGTCTTCAAAAAGATCTAAACCTTTATACAATTATTATTCTATTCCCTATTTACCAGTTTCACCTTCATTCCTATCTAATAAATCAATTATAAACTTTCGGCCATTTTCATCATCAATTACAAATGGCGTCCGTTTCAGCGCAGAAGCTCAAATATGCGCGAAAGCAATTTTAACTGTAAAATAGATGAAACGTCCGCCATCAATAATTGACCATAAAAATCACGAGTTACAATTAGCAACGTATAGGTACTTATTAAACATAGAGAAAAAATACGTTTGGGTTTTATGTTTTTTTTTTTTTTTATCGTAGTAATAATTTGACCCCAGTACCTAGTATTTATAGATAAAACAAAAAAATTATATGTCGCCCACACATTATGCTAAGGACAAAAGATAAGGCCTGGCAGAGATAGCACGCAGTAATACTCAACAGTTCGCTTAAAATTATTGAATGGTGATGGGTATACTTACATTTTTTCCGGTGTCAGCAACTACCGATCAGCAATCACCTTTCACAATAACCGCGGAAAAACGCGATTAAATACCACAAATCTTTAATTCCAATCAGTTATAGGGTCATAAAACAAAGACTTCTAATCGAGACGGTTGCCCGGGACAGAATAAGGCTCGTTCGATTCGTTTGATACGCGTCTCTCCCCTCGCTGGGATTCTACGCCGGTGTTATAGAAACAGTGCTTTAAGGGATGCACAGTAAGGAGCTTTTTTGAACACCTGGCGAAATTCAGGAGCTCGTCTAGATGAGTACAGCGAAACTAAAGGTTGTAAGTGAAGCGGCCGAATCCTCGTACGCTGCTACGGTCTGGGTAGGCAGTTGTGTCATTTTGAAAGCGGGCTGACAATATGATGTGGGCGTGTATCGATCGGGTGACGAGTGTGCGCCCTACAGGCTGTCGTTCGCGGTAAACACCGAGGAGTTGGTCGCCGAAGCTCACTGTGCTCAGGCGAGAGCGGGATGCATACGCTGATAGCGTTGATTGCGGTCGTCGCCGCGTGTGTAGTCGCACGACCACCGGGTAAGTAAAAAATCATACACAAATTTTGATTTACCCAGTAATGAAGTTAAATCGATGCGAATTCTTTAAGCCTCTTGCGGATTATAACACAACAAGTTTAGGAGCTAATCGAGTTTGCTTTTTCCGACGAACACCTGTTACTCTGACAGCGCCGCGGTAGTTTGGGCGGTAGGTTTGTGAACTTTCATGGAACGTACTCTTTATTCTTCTGTATCTTCACGAGTGGTCTGAGGAATCTCGTCGCGAAAGAAATCACAAAGTTGTATGAATAAATCGCCATATAAAATCATGTGGAAATTCTGTGCTTATGTCAACAAGTTGCGGAATGGGTCACTCCCTCTTGTGCGCAAAGTTATGCGTGTGGAAAATTCTTTTGAGTTTGTTTAAGTTGCCATGTAGGTACTTATATTATTACTAGTGATTTTGTTCCTTGAATGCAAACTAACTTCAATCTTGAAGCGGATTGTACCTATATAATGTTATTAAAACGACTTCTTATCACAACAAGCTTGAACATTAGTTTGTTATTTATTAACTTGATAAATTTGAACTTTATTCTCTACGTCAGTAGATTCAGAATGCTGGAGACTTAGGATTATGGGACATTGCATATTTTTCACGATTCTTCCCGATTATCGACAGCTTTCTTCGCGAAATCTTGAACTTCTTCCACTTTCTCTTTATCTTTATATTTCCTCGTGAGCTGGTAGTTTAGTTACCAGTTAGGGATATCCGCTGTCTGATTTAGGCAGCATTTATTACAATCCAAACTGTAATTTATATTGAGTTTTCATTTATGGATCAAATAATTTTTTAAAAAGGTTTGGATAGTAATTAAAATAACTAAAAACGTCTTATTTACAAGTAAGTTTGACGTAATCTGTTTCATATTTACTGATGTTTTGATATACTATGATACAAATGATCACTGGCCTCGGAACTAAATTTCAGCTTAAAGCTGTATGTACCGTCAAAACATACGAATAGGTATTATGGGATGTATTTTTGCATGTAATACACACATGTATATAATCAAAATGGATCGATGTCTCAAGAAGTTGGAGAACATTACAAAACAAACATTTAAGTGCTGATATAGTTGGTGTGAAACTAAATCTAAATAGTCCAAAAAGCTTTGTGAAGAAAAATAATGCAATCAAGCAGTTTTTGAAAACATTAAGGCAATCCTTGAAGTTTTCATAATAAGTGAAAAGATTTTTAATTAAAGTATTTGTCATAATGGGTTAAATTGAATTGTGGAAAATCATTCTTAATATTATACTTAGGTAAATAAATATCTGGAATTCATTTATTTAGTAAACTATTGTTTTGAAACCTCCTTATTACACTGTCTCATTTAAATTTTGGTGCAAATTTGTGAAAACACCCGTACTTAGGGCGGATTTCAGAATTTGTACAAAAAACCGAGGGAACCTAGAAAAACTGCAGAAGGTCTTGAAAATAATTTAAATACCTATTACGAATTAGTCCGATTGATTTTGAAGCTTATTTGTAATTGCTTAAATACTTATCAGATACTTACTTCGACATCAACAAAAGAAGGAGGATAGAGAATTATTAAAATATCCTTATAGCCATTAAAAAATTAAAATTTTTATGAAGCTTATTAAAATTCATATCCTCGCATTGATTTGCTTGAGCACGAGTAACTTAGAACGCAGTCGCGTCGATAAAAATAGAAAGGACTAAGACTAGGGCGGACCGTTAGATGTATTGACGACTTTGACGTCGTAGCTGCACCCCATACGCCATACCGGTCGCTTACATGTTCCTGATTTCATCAATGAATATCCTGGAACATGTGCAATATGCGTTGAAAATAAACGATATTGATCTTTTCACCTTTACAATCTTGAAAGATGTCTAATAAGTAACGCAGGTCCGCAATCTTTCAAAACATGAGATATAGCAATTCTTAGTTACTTCATGTACCTACTTGTTACAAAATTATAAGCCTTCACCAGAAATCGAACTGATTGTCTTTAATTCAGATGCACGGATCAACGTTAATACTTATACCTAAGTATGTAAGTACAAGATGAAATAGTGGAAATACAAAAATTGAATAATGGAATTTCACAGTTATCTAACTGACCTATTTAAATACTTGCTTTTAATGAACAAGATAGGGCATTAAATCCTCTCGCTATATTCGACCTAGACCAGAGCTATAGTGAAACTAGGACAATCTTTGAAACCAGGTCATTTCAAAATGCTCTTTAAAGAATAATAGACTACGTCTATTTTAAAAGTATTTATTTAAATGTTACAAAAATAACTAATTATACTTTTATTATTATTACTAGAGTCGGAGGAGCGTACGGCTTGGGTACGTAACTGTTATCTTTTGTAAGTTATTTTAGGGTTTTTTTAATAACATCGGTGAATTTGATTCACCAGGTCAAAAATAGCTATATCATGGACATCAGGAACACTATAGGCGTTACAAACACAAAAAAGTTTTTAGTTATCACGAAAGTTTCACCACAAGTCCCAACACTAACTGGTTTCTGCTGTTGAACGAATAATAATATACCTACCTACCACTAAAATTGAAAACAACCTATTTTTTGTTATAAAAGACAATTTTGATGATCAATATAAATAGCATACTAAAAGGAACCACTGTAATATTGGCGGGTCGTATAACGTCAATATATCAAAAATAAGTTCCAGAACAGATTAAAATAAGTCAGTAGAACAGTCAAAAATATCAACAGCTCGAA
>DWPC01000178.1:0-12220 GCA_018251435.1 Oarisma aurantiaca
CCACGTGCGTGTGGGTCGATGGGCTCACTGAACATACAGAGAAACAGGTTCGTTTGTTGTAATAAAACAGTTTCTCTAAACTCATTAAAATCACTGATACATCATGTGAGAACGGGGTATGCTATATATGTAAAGTACGTAAAACAAATTAATATCAACTAAATGGTTCTGTATTGGATGAGAATAATGCATTGTGTGAGATGACATCATTGATATTTGGGAACAAACTTAAGTGATGTTTTTATTGTAAGTTATGTACTAAAGTAATCATGAATTAAAGTGAATCTACAAAATAGTGCCAAGAACGTGTACTAAATATAATAATGTAGTCTGAAAAAGCAAGTGTAGTTAGAATGCATGAGTGTGCACTGCGTGCAGGTGTTGGGCGCGGTGTCGCGGTGCGGTGCGGCGACGTCGGTGTGCGTGGACCGCGCGGCGGGCGCGGCGCTCGTGCACTTCGAGCAGGCGGCCGCGGCCGGCGCCGCCGTGCGCGAGCTGCGCCGCGTCGCCGCGCAGGCCTCCGCCGCCGAGCCGGCGCATCCTAGGCTCTGCGTTGATTACGCCTCGCGCGAATGTCAGGTGTGTGTGTGTGTCTGTGTAGAATACCTGGAGGAAGCTAGGATGCTTAATTATGCAGCTAGGATGCTATATACATAAGTTCAGGAAAGTTTGTATGGGAAAATTGTAATATGGACGTTTTATGAATGCACCGAATGTGCCCAATGTGTAGTTTTTGTGGTATATTAATTATTTCTTTATAGACATACCAAAATTCTTCATTTCCACGCTCACTAACAATATTTTAATGAATCATTGCTGTGTAAGTTATTTAACAACTATTCGTTCTTTTCAGGAGGCTTTCTATGAGCAACTAGAGAAGCATGGTGGTACTTCATCGCTTACGGGCACTGAACGGCTGCCGACCGACTCACGCTATGTGCCGACCTCCCGCCACGATCAGTTACGGTATGTGCGCCGACGTTTTGTACATATAAAGTAAATAGTATGGATAATCTATCGCAGATAGAATTGCTTTATGAATATAGAACAAAGAATTAACTGGCAGACACCCCCATATGTATAGTTTTTGAGTATATTTTGATTTTAACGTTTTGGTCCCCATTTTCGGACTTCTTTGTTGGTGTTGTTAATATTTGGATCAACAAAAGCAGTGTAACACATTTTATTTTGATGACGTATTTGATGATAAAGTTGATCTCGTAGGTATGAAGGTAGCAGCTCGAGGTCAAGGGCTCCTAGCTTCGGTCGTGGAACTTCCAGGACGCGATATTCTACGCAGGAGCATTATGATCCTGTGGACTACGCGGCAGACAGACGGTACAGGTACTTGATGACATGACAACCTATTCTGTGATGTGGATTCGATATTACACTACTCACTACCAAATTTCGTTTGTTGTGGCAGAATAATTTGTGCCGTAAATACACTTTGACTATTGAATATTGTTGCACACTTGTTACTCTTGAAACAAATGGAATCCCTGGTATGCTTCCGTTCTGTATGTAATGTGGACCAAATTATTTCAACCAGAATTTTAAACATTTGAAAAAAAAAAACCCTAGTTGTGCGTTTATTTATTCATCCTGTTCATTTTTATTTTGCTATATGGATTTATGGAGCTAATGCATTTTTTTTATTAGGGTATACGACGAATTAGGATCTAGTCCCCAAACCGATGAAGCTGCATATGAAGAGCGGCTGCAATCTGTTGTCGTGTCACCACATCGAGGTCACAGACACCGGCGGGATTCTAGCCCCGATGAACGCAAGCACTCTAAGGTAAATCATAATATCTTGTGTCGATTCTTATATATCTTTATAAGTATACATCTGTGCATTTTGTACATATCCATTCTGATTTTTGGTGCAAAACTTTTAAATGAAAACAAACACTAAATAAAAGATCACAGAAAAAAATTACAGTTTGATTATCAAACGCATCCAGCATGTATTTAAGCATCCACATAATATCATGATGTTCTTTTGCATAATGTAGGAACGGCATCGGAGTCTCGGCGTCGCATCCCGGCGGTCGAGGTCGGGGTCCCGCGGCGAGCGACATGCGCCGCGCCGCCGCCACCGTCGCCGTCGGGACGGCTCGGGCTCACGGGCCGGCACGCCGCTGCGCGACGAACCCGATGCGCCGCCCAGTGAACCGCGGAGGCCGCCAAGGGATCGCCCTCCTTTGCCCATGAGTCTCCCGCTCCCGAAGTTTGCGGTGCAACTGCTTCGCGCTGCGCCCCCCGCGCCACGTCAGCCACCGCCGCCCGCGCCCGCGCCTGACTCGCCGCCTCGCCCGCCATCCGTCTCCTCCTCCAGCGGTGGCTCCGCACCCCACTCTCCCTCCTTAGAGGAGCGTATTCGTTCGCTCGACGAAAAATACGAGAAGTGGAGCGGCTCTGCCCGGGCGCTTAACGATGCTCCGGACAGGACTCGTCTTCGACATCACCTACTCGAGGTAGATATTAACGAAGTGAAGCCATCGGAGGTGGTCCGGTCGTTGCTCGCAAAGCGCTCCGTATTCGACGAGGATTCTGAGCGGCTGGAGGGCTCGGCCCGAGCACCCAGCCCTACGGGAAGCCCGCGGTCACGCGGTGCTGGTCCATTACCACGTGCTCTACGGTATCCATTCCCTACACATGCTCCGCCTGAGCCTGACCCAGAACCCGATCGCTTGGATCGCCCGGTAGATCCGCGGCTAGCCCGTGCCGATCGTCCGGAGCGGCCCCCGCAACCCGAGAGACTTCTAAAGGTGAATGAGGCAGACTATAGAATTGAACCAAGGATTCGACCTAGAACGCCGTCTGTGGATAAACTTCAATTGGATATGTGCGAGTCAAAAAAAGTCCCACCCGTGGAGAAAGATCGTTCGGATTCGGATAGAGAATCGATAAGAAACGATAAACGGCGGCGAGATTCGTACCACGGGAAAAACGAAGATAAAAGTTTGAACTGTGTTAATCCAGAAGAAATTTTAGAGGCACTTTGTGATGTTCAAGAGAATGTAGCTTCTTCGGAAGTAAAGACTTCTCATCTGGGTGTTGGAAATAAATTACACGAAGGTGAAATATCGACTGTAGTTCATAAACAACGCAGTTGCGAAGAGGTGAACAAAATAGGTAAAGAAAGTCATTGTCCTTTATCGTTAGAATCTAATGATTTGCATAAACCAGACAAGGAAAATAATTGTGAAGACAAAACTAGACTACCTCGTTTATTAAGCAATAAACAGGAAAGATTGAACCAGTCTGAAAAAGTTGCTAGAGAAGAAAATGACAATAGTTTTCGTATCTGTGAATATAGTTCTAAGCTAGATTTACATCACAAGGATAGTAATAAACACAAAGCTTTTAGTGAAACACAGCCAGAGAATAACCATAGTCAAACTAAAACCGATTTTGAAAGATTCAAAGATAGTGCAATCCCCAACCACATTGATAAAGAGATTCTGTCTTTTCATATTAACTTACCTAATCATTTGAACCTAAATAGTATTGACTCCATAACCAAATCTACAGAATTAAATAATGAAAGGTCTAATGAAAGAAACGATAAACAAATGCATAACCATGTTCCTGAAGATTCATCTCAGAAAAACAAATTTGAAAAAGAAAATATTGAACTCGAAAAAACTCACGATGTATTTAAACACGTCAATATTGTTTATCCTCAAGTCGATGAAAGAGGTAATGAAGATGAAAAACAAAATGATGATGTTGTACATGACAAGGGGAAGCAGAGTAAAGATAAGATCGAAAGAGATAAACTTGATAGTGAAAAAGATAAGACGAAAATCTCTAAAAGTAATAAATGCGAAAAAGTAGAGAAGGAGAAAAAATCTAAAGATGAAAGTATTTTCCATAAAACACACACAGATAAAGCAAATAAAAAAATAGATAAAGAACCTGACGACAAACATCGGGATACTGAAAAAGTAAAACACAATGATGAGAAATCTCTACGCCATGAAAATCATAGAAAAGATCGACATGAT
This sequence comes from Oarisma aurantiaca, assembly GCA_018251435.1. Lineage (NCBI taxonomy): Eukaryota > Metazoa > Arthropoda > Insecta > Lepidoptera > Hesperiidae > Oarisma > Oarisma aurantiaca. The sequence continues at coordinate 4,017 of DWPC01000178.1, forward strand.
AAAGAGAAATCAAAACATAGTTTGGACTTGTCAGAAACCTCCAATAGAAACAAAAAAGAGGAAAAACATAAGTATGAACGTACGAGAAAAGATAATGATGCTAAAAGGGATAGTAAAAAGGATAGTGATTCTAACAAAAGCCGGAAATCTTCTAAGGATGAATCTTCACGAGATCTCTGCCGGAAAGATTCCACAGATTCTTCTGCGTCAAGGACTTCTCACGACTCAACGAAATTACGAGATTCTGATAGTAATGATAATAAAGATGACTCTCGAACTAAACTAAAGGTATGCACTGAAAATTTTATTAGAAATGAACATGAAAATGAAATTACCAAAATTGTGGACACAATTAAAGAAGACCCAAAATTGAAAGGTAAAGTGGAAAATATTGAAGAAAAAGAAAAAGATTCTGATCAGCAAACCAAAACAAGGATTGAACACAATCATGATAGCGGATTGGTGCAGAAAAATAAAACAGAAAACATTGAGAAACAAAGACATTACTCTTTGGATTCATTGGGGGTAGATTCTAAAAGGAAAGAACGTTTAAATTCCTGCTCGAGTCTACCATCTAACATAGGACATAAACGAAGAATTTCATCCCAAGATAGTCTCGAATGTTTACACGATGATAATAAAAAGTGTAGAAGTGACGTAAAATGTCCTGAACGTAGGGACTCAAAAGAGTCACGTAGCACGGAAAGGCATAAAAGTACTAAATTTAATAAAGGTCATTTTGCTAAAATAATAGAAAGTAAAACCAAAGACGATAAAAAGAATCAAGTGAAGCCACCAGATGATAAATTTTTACAATTCAAAGAAGTTGATGTAAAAGATTCCCTTGTTAATGATAAAACTAAAAACTCTAAAAAGAACTCAAAAGACGATAGTATTGAAAATGCTCAGACAAAATCAGTTCCTCACAGTGATGTGTTACAAAGTGATTTAGATTTTCTTGCCACTTTAGAGTTACGGTCCAGTGAAGAAGATGAAAAACAAAAAGCTCTAAGAAAAGAAATGAAAGAAAAGAAACGTATTCAACAATTGCAACAAATACAAGAATTGCAAATGCAACAAGATGCCTTACAACAAGCCGAAATACTGAACAAAATCAAAGACGATAAAAAATACAAAACTGATGAAAGGAAAAAAGAATTAGCTCGAGAAAAGCGTATGTCAACAGATAGAAAGAGCAAAGATGAAAAGAACGACCAAAAGCAGCGTAAAAACCGCAAGCAAGTACAAAGTTCTGATTCTTCTGATTCGGATGAACCAAAGAAACATTCTATCTTTGATATTGTTGATGATGGACCTACTTATATATCTATGTATGATAAGGTAAAAGCTCGTTCCTGTAAAAATATGCAAAAACAAGAGGAAGAAAAACGTCAAGAAAAAATTAAAGCTAAATTTAGTCAATTGAAACAGAGCAGAGCCAAGCGTGAGGAGAAGAAGCGATCTAGTTGGGATGAAGATAGTGATTCAGATCACGACAGGCGTAAATCACATAAAACATCTGTGGACAGTTCATCTGAAGAGGATCATCACACTATGACGAATAATAAGAAACATGAAAGATCACATATAGGAAGTATAGATTTTGATCGCCATAAAAGTAATGATTATTTTAGTGCTCCAAGTAATGAAGAAGATTCTCGAAATAAAATGTCACGTAAAAATTCCAGATCGCGAATTATGTCTGACACATCAGAGGATGACGTTTCCAAAATAAATTCGAGCAAGAGCCCCATATATGTCAATAAAATCAAAAAAGAAATTTTCTCAGACTCTGAATCAAATTTATCTAAAAGCAAGGACTCTGAATGTCTTCCAAAGGAAACTAGTGATGATAAAATAAAAAGGACGTCATTAATAAACTTGTTCGGAAAAAGTGATAGTGACGATTGTAAACTTAAAACTGCATTAGAAATTGAGAATGATTACCAGCTAGCATTTCCCAAATCACTTTGTAACGAAATATCATCTGAAACAGAATCTGTTTCATCAAACCGTAATACTAATGAGCAGCGTAAGAAGCATAAGAAGAAGCAAAAGAAACATAAATTTTCATGTTCGGATGAAGAATTTAAAATGGACAATAGTAATGAAAATGAACATAAATATAATGAAAAAAATCGAAGACACAGCACCAAAAAAGAGAGACGCAAAGATAAGATGCGTGAAAGTACTGATGCGGAAGATATTCGTGACGAGAAGAGTAAAGTAAAAAAAGAGAAAAAATCGTCACCAGGGCATTGCTTTGATTTAAGCGCTGATGTTTCATCAAACAACCTTAAGAAAGATGGAAAAATGGAAGATATATTTGGGCCACTGTCCGATGAATCTGACAAGGAATGTGGTAGTATACCAAGTAGCAAATTAGAGTTTGCACCCCATAATTATGAACCACCACTTGGTATGTTTAACGAGAAATCAAAACCTACTGGTGAAGATACGAAACACAAAGATGACTTTAAACGCAGAAAAGAAAGGAAGAGAAAAGAAAGACGAAGTTTTGTTAGAGAGGACGACAACAGCTTAGATGTTGACGCCGTGAGTAAAGCAATCGAAGCGAGGTTGTTTGCTGATACGACTTTAATTGATGAAACACGTTTGAGGGTGGAATCAATTATTGACAATCTTACAAAAAACAATCACAATGAGGACCGTTTTATGAATAGTATTAAGTCTGATGCAGGGAAAATCTTAGACAAACACACGGAAGGTATTAAAAGAGAAAACAGGGACAGGGATCGAAAGAAGAAGAAAAAACGTAACAAGGAAGATAGAATAAGCCGCAAAGAACATCATCACTTTTTCCACAATGATAAAGAAGATATTTTGGATAAATTTGACGCTTACGAATGTGGGAGAAGCCTGGAGATAATGACAAATACTATGTTATTAGACATACCATTACCAAATGAAGAACAAGTAAAGGATACTAGTAAAACAGACGACGCCCTTTTACAGTCTCCAAGTTTGCCACGGTTAACGGAGAGTCCATCGCATGATCAATCAAATACTAATAAAGATAATTCAGGTGAACGCGGGCTTTCAGATATAATGATTGTAGATGACAAGATTACTAGTGTTTATGAAGAAACAAAATGTATTGAAGTGCATGATATACCAATGCCACCACCTCCTTTTGAAAATATTGTACAAAATATTTGTGATGTGCCACTACCTAAAGACCCACGACCGGTCACTGAGATAGAATCAACGAACACTGAATCAATACCAATACCAAGCATTGAAATAGACGTCAGTAGTGAAGACAGCAATGAAAATGCCGTTCGAAGTATATCTAATATAGAAGAAGAATCAGAAAAACCATCAGAAAAAGTTGATGCACCTACATGTAAAGTTGATAAGAAATTGGAAGAAAAACCTAGAGCTATTATTTCGCAAGAGGAAACAGAAGATGCTGTGGCCGCACTGTTAGGTGAAAGCTTTGGAGGAAAAGTTGACACATTTGGTAATTGCTATGAAGAAGTTGAAAATAATCCTTCGTCTCTACAGATTGAAATTGAAAACACAGTTACAGAGAATGAAAACATACCCGAAGAGGATGCAGAAGAAATGAGACAAGCCGTGCAAAATTTAAATGCAAGTGAAATGGAAATGAAACCGGATACTCCAGTTTCAGATAGTGATCTACTCTTAATTGACACAGACACTGAAGAAACAGAAGAAACACCTCAAGATGGTATAGAAAGATTACCGATTAATATTATTGCAACAAACCAAGCACTTAACACCACCTCGAAGGTAAATGTAGCTAAAACAAGTGAAGTATCAAGCATAATTATTACCAAACCAAAATCTACATTAGTGCATTCGCTTAATCCCGAAAATGAAACAAATATCAAGTTAAATGAAAAAGAAATTAAGTTGCCCTTGATTAAAAGAGATTCAATTCACCACATTTCAACAATTACAACTACTAGTGGAACACCGGTTATAACTACCTGGACGCTAGCTAACTCCAAATTAGTTGAACCGCAGCTTTTAAATTTGCCATCGAATTCAATGTCATGTCGAGATTCTAACGAAAACAAACCAAAGCATATTACTGCTAATATTGTGCAAATCAAGAGCACTCAAAATCAAAACGTACAAATCAATAACCCTTTGAGGCCTATGGTTAACACTAATCGAGTAACGGCACCTTATCAGGTGATCAATCAAATAATTCGTCCTCCAGTATCGATTATGCAACCGCCTACGATCAAAATACCAGAGCCACATAATATATTGTATCAGAAGCCTCAAGGAATCGTTATATCTCCTAGAATGACAAATGAGCCTAAACTTCCGAGTCCAAAATCTAGTCCACAGGGCGAGGCTAGAACTTCGCCACGACTCACAAACGTGACCGTCTTGAATACTAATTCTCAAAATCTGAATCATATCGGGCTGACGTCTCCGACTACGATACAACAACGATCGCCAAGCCAAGTTACTGTGGTGCGTATGCAACAACCGCCACTTAGCCCGTTACAAAGTGTCGCCGTTCCGCACACAGTAAGAGCCATGGTATCTCCAAACAGACCCAACTCAGTGTTGGTGCAAACGTCCTTGAGTTCACCAATTAATTTCAACCGTTTACCTGTGACACCCGTGTTGGCTCCTATATCTAAACCAACAGGGGCCAATTTGATTCAACAAAACAAATCTGTTATTCCAAGTTCTGCTTTGATCCAACCACCAAAGGTGCAAATCAAAAGTGGTGAAGTCCGAAAAAATGAACAACGAGTTATTGGCGAAATCGTGAATGATACTGCAAAAATTATTTTATCACCTACCAGACTACAATCTACAACTAACGCTACTGTGTTGGCGCAGAATCGTCTGATATCTATGCAAAATGCTGTTCATGCTGAAAAAGCTAATTCAAATTTACACACAGCTAATAAAGTAATGATAAACAACAAAAGTCCTTTAAGTGATAAAAGAGAATGTCACTCACAAACACCTGAAGATCATGTCCCTTTTGGATCTCCTCCACCTATCATTCACGTAGCTGGAGGGAATCATTCCGTAGCACCTATCATTCAAAATTATACAAAGCCAATTGTATGTAGTTTGCAACAACCAAATGCTATTAACAGGGGACAAAATACAAACGTTATCCATACATTAACTCAGCAGCAACTTTTGACAACCGCTCCTATGACTAGTGTTATAAAATTAGATTCCAGTAAAGGATCTACATCAGTTTTATCAATGGCTACAGTGAGACATCCATCTGTACTGACGAAATCCGAATCATCACATTGCGCTGCAATTACAACATCGAGTATTTCTAAAGTAGTTATGACTCCTGTTTTACTGAAAACATCTTCTAACCCCAATTTATCCAGTACTGTTAAAATAAGCACAAACATGGAATTGGAACATGAAGAAAATATTCCTCATGTTCCAACTAATCAAAACATAAATAATGATGACATTAGCAATGAACAGATAATAAACGTTAAAGATCAAGCAGTCACAAGATCTTCTAATGCTAAGACACCAGAACAAATTACGAAATGTGACACAGATTTTGAAGAATTGTTGAAAGACAATACAAATGAAATTAAAGTTTGCAATAGCCCTGAAAATCGATCGGAAATAAGTGTGGGAAAACCTGTTACAATTAAGACTCAATGTGATGTAACACCTCAATGTTTAGAGAAAAATGAAACAGTAGTTCTCAGTAAAGATCATACTAACGAAGAGAATGAAAAAAATACTCAGGAGTCATTATTAGATCACGATAAAAAAGAGGGTGTTGAAAGCAAAAAATCATCTCAATTAGAATTAGAAGAGAAAAAAGATAAATTAACTGATGATAACACTATGAAAGACAGTGAATCTGCTGCTATTGTTGATGAAAAATGCAATTCACAGTCTTTAAATGTTACTATTGATCCTGATAAATTAGTTCATAAAAAAGAACAGGATAAATTAGCAGTTGCCAGAAATGTAAATAATGACAATAAAAGTAATATTTTTGATGCCTTGTCCCTAACGTCAGAAAAAAATGAAAGGGAAGACAAAAATTTAGACGAAAATGATTTTTGGACTGCTAAAGATGTTAATATTGACTCTGTCATTAAAAAAGTTGATTCTCTGTGTAACGAAAGCTCAGATTTAAATGTAGAGAAAGAGGTAATTATAAGTAATGATACTGAAACAGATGAGTCTAATTTAACGGAACCTATGATTCAAAACGTATCATTTGACGAACCAGAGGTAAACAAAATTAATTCGCAGTCTGAACCTGTCATGGAAACTGCTACAACGGAAGAATCTACAAAAGAAAAAAGCACAGTAATAAGTAAGCGAGGTGGTCGTAGTTTTAGAGGAAAAAAATCGGAAAAGGGTCAAGACAGAGTACAAACACGTCAAATTACTAAACCAGCACGAGGTACCGGTATTTCTAAACGAGGAAGGGGAAGAGCGAAGGTAGACAAAAAGATAAAAAACTTAGTAAATAGTAGTATAAATAACATACCCGGTGATGTTTACGATTTTCATGAGGATTCGGGTGATGAATCAACTTCAAATAAACCAGAAAATAGACCCCGCCTTATTTTAACTATTAAAAGTCCACTCTCTGGTCAGTCTAATGCCACACCAACGTCCACACTTAGCATAACGCAAAAAGATATAGCGAAACATACTGAAAAACCTATTAAGGATGACAAAGCTGATGTTTTCGCATCACCATCAACAAACACTAGAAAGTCTAGAAGACTTCAGGAGAAAGATGTTCATCGAACCACCGTGGATGACATTATCGACGACGTTATAAAGGGCTCTGCAGCCCAGTCTAAAGCTAATAAAGACGCCAAGAAGAGAAATACCAGGCAGGCCAACGCTAAAAACTCAATCGACAAAACTCAGGGATCGGACACCAGAAAGTCCCCAAGAGGTGTAAAAAGAACGAGGGACCGGAGTCTTTCAGACGCATCCGTAGATAGCAATGAAGACGGTTCTAGAAGAGACGATACTGTTAAGGATGCTAAAGTGTCAAAGCCGAATGAGTCGATTTCGGAGCCAGTCACATCCTGCACGCCTGCGTTCGGGATAAATACATTAACACAGATACAGGCCCCAACTCCAATTTCACAACACCCGTCCAATACTTCTATTCTGACACACACAGTATCCGTTTCGAATTCAGTGTCGACTTCAGTGCCGGTGCCAATCTCTGCTTCGATGCCAGCTTCGGTGCCAGCTTCGATGCTGGCTGCGATACCGGCCTCGATGTCGGTCTCGGTTTCGGTTTCTGCTCCGATTCACGTTTCGGCTCCTCTTCCGGTTTCGGCTTCACAACCTAGTTCGACCCACATAATGAAGCCTCCGAAGAAGATGATATCTGAGATTAGCGCGAAACTGGCGGGAGCATTCGATGCCACGATTGCCGTTCCCGCCGTACAAGCCGCGCCTGTCATACCGGCTCCACCCTCGGTTCCTGCCGCTTCCCTAACACTTCAAGAGAGGACTCCGCCGGCCGAGCGGGTGTTATTAGAGCGCGTGTTGCCCGAGCGGATGCTGCCTGAGCGGGTGTTCCCGGAGCCAGCGTCGAGCAAGGCGAGCGAGCCAGTGCTGATGATGTCCGGCGCGGCGGGCAGTGTGCCCGGCACTATGGTGGCCGTGGGCGCCACGGAGGCCACGGACGCACGCGGCCAGTCGCCCGCGCTGCCGCATCGCCCACCCTCTACTCACCGTCCCGCCGACCGAGCTACTCCTATTCTTGTCAGGTGAGATTCGATACAAAGTTATGTACTTTTACTATCTGGAATTGCAGAATCTATCAATCTATCAGTGACGAACAGACAAAAAAATTTGTGAAACTAAATGCTTTTAGCAGTGTTTTCGAAAGACTATAACTATGTAGATAGAGTATTCACTTCATAACGAATTGATATAGTTCTTATTTAGGTAAGCGTATAGTATAATAATCGTAATAATATAATTTTACTGTACAGAGGTGGCGACGGCGACGTCGGTGCGGGGGTAGCGGGAGTAGCGGGCGTGGTGGGCGGCGTGCGCGGGTTCCGCGGGGCGTACGCGGGGCCGGCCAGCCTGCCGCGCGGCGCGCACCTGCCGCAACATCCGCAGCACCCACAACATCCGCAACTCTCGCCACATCCCCAACATTCACCGCACTCGCTCGCCAAGCAGATGCCGGGTATCGGCTC